>CM077233.1:20317854-20580354 GCA_039654775.1 Spinibarbus caldwelli | reverse complement strand
GTCTCATACTCACCGCTGCTGCATTTATTTTTAAAATCAGAAATATTATAAAATATTATTATTTAAAACAGCTTCTGTTTGTATGTTTTTTGAAAACACAAAGGCAGTTTATATCTGTGATGGCAAAGCTGAAGTTTCAGCAGCATTACTTTAGTCTTTAGTGTCACATGAACATTCTGAAATCCTGCTCAAGAAACATTTTTTTTTTTTTGTAATGTACTGTAAAAGTCATTACTGTCACTTCTGATAAATTAAATTTATCAAATAATGCATCAGTAAAAGTATCAATTTCTTTCAAAAGTAAAAACCTGTATTATTGGGAAAAAAAAAAAAAAAAACAATCTTTGTAGGGCATTTTGCTCAGATTTTTTTGGTCACATAATAATCTATGTAAGTCACACACAAAGCAAGGGATTAAGAGATTTAGGCACCAGTGTGTGTCCGTAAGTGATCCTGTTCCTTTATATACAGTATTAGGTGACATGGTCTGCATGTTGTACTGTCATGATTCACGGCCGTTATCCGTAACGCTGTGCTTGTATTGTGTGATTCAGCTGAGCTGGGTGATTACAGTGAAGCTGAGAATTTGCCAGGATACCTGTCTGAGTTCTGCTTCATCCCCAACCAGCCTCAGGGCTTTGAAAAAGAGGTCACCAAACATCACCAGCAACACAGGTAAGAGTCACCGCTCTAAACTTGTCGTTGCACTATTCTAATCAAAAATTCCTATTACTGTCAGAAATTTGACAAAATGAAGGAGTCTTGTTGATTTCACATATGGCTTTATGAATATTCATGACAGCTCGCATGTGTTAGTTAACATACTCACGTGTGTTTTCTCAGCGCTCATGGCTCAGTACGCCCACTCTAGAGCTGTGCTGAGAACAGGAAGCTCATTGTCCTCTGCATCTTAGCCATACTAACAAATCGGTGGATTCTGAAAGGCACCAATTTAAGCAATTTACACAAGAGTTGTGTACACCCACTTACCTCTACTTCACTGTCTTGTGATGTGAATCTGAAGCACATGTCTTCGTTTTGACTCTTTATTCTCCCTTTTTTTTTGGCCTGGACACAGTGGACTTAGTCCAGCACAGTCTGAATTCAGTTACCTGAACACGGCGCGAACGCTGGAACTTTATGGAGTGGAATTGCACTATGCAAGGGTGAGTGAGTCAGAGCTGTTTTATTGTGTATCTACACACCAGCCTCTATGCTACAAATAGAGATAATCAATGAAACAGCAAAGCTCCTGTATGGCTTTAGAGGACTATAATCACCATTTGTGCTTTCATTGTATGGAAAAGAGAAGCATTACCATTTTGCAGAGCTTTTCAGTTATACAGGCTTGAAACGGAAAAAGACAAATGATCTTTCATTTAGAGTTTTCATTTTTGGGTAGACTAACTCTTTAAACAATATTACACAGCAGAGTTTCGAAAATGCTAAATGATCCTCATTAATAATTTCTCTCTTTCTCTCTGTTCTTGCTTTCAGGATCAAAGCAACACAGAGATTTTCATAGGCGTGATGTCAGCTGGCATTGCCATCTACAAGAACAGGGTACGAATCAGCTACTTTCCATGGTAAGTGAACTTGCCTTGTTGGTGTCATCCGTGTTCAATTTAAGTCATGAAGTGAAATGAAGCAGAGGTTGCAAACTTAAGCCAGTTTGAATGTAAAGCATTTCTGTCAGCTTCATAGCATTATTAAATGAAGATTTCTGGCTTAAAATACAGATTCTATTGCTATGATTTTTTTGTGTTCATTTGGTCTACACATTACACTGTTTTAACCAGGTGTGTTTCAACCAGATAGTTTGTCTGCTAACACTAAACGTTTAAATGCTGCACAGTGCTGCATAATATGAGCCGTTCAGAACATATACAGTGTTTTATATAAGATTTTATGTGGGATCCTCAGCATAAAGCAGCAGAAATGAAAGCCAGACAACCAACAAACTGTCCTGTTGCTTGTTGTGGCTGCAGCTATTTATATGGTAGTTAGATCTCCTATTCATTTGTGGAAGAATTTTTTTATTATTATTGCTATTATTTTTTTGTCATTAATGATCTTTTTTGATTTTTTTTTTAGACCTTGGTTTTAATATTGCTGTTCATTATTAACTAATATTAACTAAATTATTACATTTACCTGCAGGTTTTTCCCGTTATTAAAATTTATTTATTTATTTATTTATTTATTTATTGAAGAAGTATTTATACAACAATTTTTACCAATCACTCTAAATTGCTCTCATACTAACTTGCATTTATACAGATTAACAGATTATTGGTTGAAAACATGATAATTTACATTTAAATTTAAATTAAGGTATATGTGTGTGTGTATATGTGTGTGTGTATATGTGTGTGTGTGTATATATATATATATATATATATATATATATATATATATATATATATATATATGGTGAAATACACCATGGGGTTCTAAATGTTTAGGCATTTTTTGTTTGCACTCATTTCAAATTGTGCAGAATACTAAATGATCAAATGTAAATGTAAAGAGCAGCACCAAAATCCTTATCATGCAAAGCTTTATTCCCCCTCCATCACCAGGCTGTTTTTTGGGGACTCAAGCCCAGCTGCTTCTGTAGCTGTAGTCCAAGCATCTCCCACTTGAAATACACGCACAGATGCTTTCCAGGCAAACTATGTTTAGCCCAGAAGAGAACAGGGACTGTTTGCCTTAGATATCAGCCAGCCTCTCAGGGCAAACGGTTGCACTTATTGATTATTTTATTGTTCACCCCTGCAGTTCATAAAAGTGATTGTTAAAACTGTGTATATGTCATACTATGCTTTCTAAAATAGAAAAATAGGTGAATGCCAATGAAGCATGTTCTTTAAAGGGGTCATCGGATGCGACGCACTTTTACAAGTTGTTTGAACTGAAATGTGTGTTGGCAGTGTGTACACAACCACCTTATAATAATAAAGATCCACCTAGTGTTTTTTTTTTTTTTTTTTTTTTTTTTTTTTTTTTTATAAATCTCGTTAAATAATTTCCCCTTTCTCAAATCGACATCACACAGACCCAGGCTCCTCCCACGATTGTTGATTGACACCTTAGACCCGCCCTGAGTGAGCTGTCATCAGTCCGCCATTGTTTCAACTCCGGAGCAGATGTAGACAAGAATGGCTCCTAAGCGACTGAGGTGTTTTGTTGTTGGATGTAATAATGAACATAGCAGACGTCATTTACTCCCGACATCTGAGCCGCTGAAGACGCAGTGGATTACCTTTGTTTTTGAAGGGAATGTGCCCCAGATCTACCTAAATGCGTTTATGTTCGCAGAAATCATTCGTGATCCAGCTTCACCTCCAGAAGTGAGTATAAGGTTCTTTTATGAACCTTTGCAAATCGCCTCTCCTAATAATATGCTAGTTAGCAAGTTCCGCGGCTAAAGTAAACAGTCTCATGAGAACGGCTTGTCACCCCACGGAAGAGAGGGGCGGGGTGAACAGAACTCATTAGCATTTAAAGGAACATGGACTAAAACGAGTTGCTGAAAACAGAGCTGATTTTGACAGGGTTAAAAAATGGTGTTGTTTTACACTGCCATTGAGAAATTTTAACCAAAGTATGTTATAGACTTTTCATTAAGACTCTAAAGAATCTTATCAACTTGTGGAAAATGGGCATCCGATGACCCCTTAAAAAACAATTGAAGTTGAGTTTGACCTACCTCAGTCATTGACTGTTTGTGAGTTGTACAGTGTTGTGCTGGGACTGTGTAACAGGCTGCTCCAGCATGTGTTTATTCAGAAATTTGAGAGTGTGTGTTGTGTAGAATATATTTAGCTTCACTATGAGTCATATTTTAATAGGAGTGAAGCTTAGAGACACACAAAGGGCCGTGAAATGGGTCATGGAATTTAACAGCTCAGAATAAGTGTTTGTTGCTGCCCTTGAAAATGTGTTTTTGTTGTGCCAACAATTTTTTTTTCTTCTATTTTAGGTTGAAGATTGTAAAAATATCTTTTAAATGCAAGCAGTTTTTCATCCAGCTGAGAAAAGAGGTGGTAAGTGGTACACTTTTTTTTTTTTAATACTGTCGTTCTCGATCAGTAAGGCAAAGCAACATAAAACATGTTTAACTTTGGCCATGCAATGTATTTCTGAATAAAATAGCAAACATTATTATTTGCTAAGGCATTGCCAGCTACCTCACAATATGATGCATATTGCAAAATAAATGTCACAATTCACAGTGTGTCACAATATCATAATTAGGTTGTGATTAAAAATCTAGGGCATGGTATGGGAGCACAAACACACTGTTAGCTGATTACAATTTGTAAAATCATAAAATGTCCCCAACAGACATCACCAGTCCCATTTACAAACTGCAGGGAGCAGTAATTCCTATTAATAAATCATCTTGCTCAGGCAATATCAAATTAAAGAGCATATTGGCTCCCATAGCACCACTGATCTTTGTTTATTTGAAATCCCTCTGTAATTACCGCCCTGCTGTCAGTGATGATGTGGAGAGAGATAGAGACTCTTTACAGCTTATTAATTATGGAAACTAGATGATGCACTTTGCATGCGGAGGAGTGGGATGAGACCTGACATTAGAGTCGCACCGATTGCCTGAACCGGTTCTCCACAGTGCCACAAGACCCTCTGCTGGAGACCTCAAAACGCCCCGGCGGTGTGAATAATGCACGGGGGCCTTTCAGAAGCAGTTGTACTAAAAGCAGAATTCAATGATGTCATGATCCATAATTGATGCCCAGATGGCACGGCTTGGCTGAGTGGGTACGATTTCCTTGGACCTGGGTCACAGCACCTGCGATTTGCAGAACCAAAAACAGTCTGGGAAGTGCATTTACCCCCCTCTGGAGTCCCCAGTGACCAATGGAGTCTTGCAGATTAGAGTGTCAGTCCTAATAGGTCTCTCCTGAGCAGAGCTTTCTGGGTGGGTACTTTGGCCAGGTTTCAAACAGAGGCCCATGTTCACGACGACATAAGATTCAGAGCAGGGAATGTAAATGTCACCAACATCTCCCATGTTTTGGGTTAAGGATGCAGTGTTCTTGATTTAATAGCTTTAAGATCTTTTCTCTTCCTTTTTGCCTACAGCATGAGACGAGAGAGACGTTGCTCGGGTTCAACATGGTAAACTACAGGGCCTGTAAGAACCTCTGGAAGGCCTGTGTTGAACACCACACCTTCTTTCGGCTAGATCGGCCCGTTCCTCCGCAGAAGAACTTCTTTGCGCACTACTTCAGTTTGGGCTCCAAGTTCAGATACTGGTAAGATGTTCCTCTAGTCTAGTGCTTTTTTTTTTAAATGGGCCCAAATGGAGTGCATGTAGTTTGAGGAATTGCAGCTTGTTGTTATGAACTGCTACCTGGGTTCAAAAGTAAAGATTTTTTTCTGCTTGCCGAGTCAGGCCAATTGTTCAGATTTCGCCTTGCCCTACCATCTTTTTCACTTCCATAAACATACAAATGTGTATAAATTTACATATTTAAACTTATGTTTATTAATGATTTATTTTACATTTATTTAATATTTACATTTTATATTAAAAAGTTATTATTTTTAATACGTTAAGTTTATTTACAAATAAAATGTGCAATAATAGCTTGAAAAAGTTATTATAATTATATAATAGTCAGCAGGTCATTCTTATGGTTGACCGCTTGTTGTGTAAAAAATTGTAAAGTTGTTTTTACAAATTCCAAACATTCCATAACGTTAATTTTGTATGGCATTCATTTTAAGCATAAATTCATATAATTTTTTTATTTTTTTTTTATTTTTAGTCTTGTCATCTGCAGTAGTCACTTGTGTGCTGAGGGAGGCCACAGTCACCAAAAGGCTTGACCTTAGTCGACACTAACAAATACTCTAGTAAATCCTGAGGATAAACTTTTGAAAAATTGATGATGCTCTTTTAGCCAGTTTTAGATATATGGAAACTAGGAAGAGGAGGTGATCAATAATTCATCTTGCGATGCTTTTTAGATTTATAAGTGTTTATTGGTGGTCACTATAGTATAAAACATATTTTAACTCTGTAGCTTTGAGCACTAAGAGCCACATATAAAAGCATGAAACTGAGAAATACAGTTCGAATCCTGACAAACATTATACATCTCTTCACAGTGGGAGGACGGAATCACAATCTGTTCAGTATGGCAAGGAGAGGGGAATCAAGGACAGAGTGTTTGCAAGGTAATGTGTGCTGGTACTTCAGGGATTTTGTGTTGGTTACCGGTTATGATATGATTCTTCAGTTAATGATCATTAGCAAATTAATTTGTGAACTTTCTTAAAAAATAAACTACCAGCTGGTGAGGAGTACTAGTAACTTGGATCAGAAGGTGAATTTTTTTTGCAGGATCTTTACATGAAACATTGAGAGTCATGTTGAGATCAAAGTCCTTTTCAAGTAAGTCAGTTGACTCGGTGGTCACCGTTAGTAACACCCACGGGTAGATGTTTCCAGTCATGAAAGTACAGCTCCTATCTACTTGAAATATCCAAAACTGTTTGTCAAGCTTATGTTTTAGTAATGTATATCACATCACTGCTAACAACAGTGTAATAAATGGAATTTCTTTAGCTCAAATTAGGCTATTACAGTACTAGACTACGATTCAGAAATGCTTATTTCATTTTTATTTTAAAGAGATCTCATGCTCACCAAGGCTGAATTTGCTAAATTAAAATAAATAAATAAATAATGCTGTGAAATGTTATTATAATAAGAAAACTGTTTTCTATGTTAATATATTTTAAAATGAAATTTATTTTTATGATTTACAAAGCTGAATTTTTTAGCAGCAATCGCGCCAGTCTTCAGTGTCACATGATCCTTCAGAAATCGTTCTAATATGCTGATATGGTGCTCAAGAATCAAAAAACTTTTGTACTAGTATTTTGTGTAAACATTAATGATACATTGTCTTCAGGATTCTATGATGAATAGGAAGTTCAAAAGAACAGTATTTAATTAAAATATAAATTAATGAATCTACATGAACAGTTCTTACATGAATGTACATATACAGTTGTTTCATAAAAATATAAAGAAATGTCTTTACTGTCAATTTTGATTAATTTAAAGCAACCTTATGATTAAAAGTATCAATTTCTTAAAAAAAATAAAATAAAATAGAACATTAAATAATATTAGAAATGTTACAATTAAATCCAGTACAAATTATGTAGGTTTTTAGAGTCTAATATCTTTCTTATATTGATTTCTAATACCTTTTATGATATTGTTGACCAATACTAAAAAAGATGCATTCCTAAAACCTTGAACTGGAGTGCTACTGCTTATGAAAACAAACAATTACCAACTTTTCAAATATCTGCAGTACTTTTAACATTTATATGCTTGAGTTGTTTGAAATGTTAACAAATGAGAAACTCTAAAGATGAGCATAGTCAACCTTGTATATGATCTATTTCTTTCCCCCTAAAATAATGATTGACAGTAGACTGTTCTGTTTGACTTTCAAAGTGGATATTATGACAAGAAAAAAAAAAATATGACAGGACACTTCAATGTCAGTATTTGCTAAAATTGCCATACAGTGGAAAGAGATATTTCACTGGGGGTTACTGTGTCAAAATGTACTGAACGCCTGTAGTCAAACATTGAAAATATAAATAAAACATTGTAGAATAATGTCTGGAGAACATAAAGGTAACATGATAAAACTAAAAGTTTTCTTTACTAAAATACAGTATCAGTTATCTGTATTTGAAGGATCAGTTGGTGAAATTTTATCTGACTTAATTAAGTTTCAGAACAACAAAAGAGATTTATTTTAACACTCTCGTGGTGTCCACGTAATATGAACATAGAGTTGCTTAATGGAATAATATCTTACTGTTAGAGAGTTAACGCTTAGAAGTGACCTTAGCCTTTAGCTCTACTGAGGTGCTGTGGAGATTAACAGAATGTGTTTCATCTCTAGATCTCCCAGCAAGCCCCTGGGCAGAAAGTTGATGGGTGTGACAGACTGGGAATCAGTGAGCAGGAACTCACTGTCTGAAGAGAGGCTGGAGACCCGTAGCCTGCCCACCCGCTCGCCCCCTGGGACGCCCAACCAGTGAGTGCATCTCTGTTTTAGTTAAACATTGTTTTTGCCCAAATTTGTGTATTGTGTTTTTCCTTTTTCCTTTCTTTTTTTCCAAATTATTACTAGTAACGATTGTTATTAGAAACAATACTATAATACAGTATTGTTTTAAAAAATACCATTATACAATACAATTTTGTTCATTTAAATCAGCACAAAGGTGCTAGAGTGAATGCATTTTACTTGCATTACAGTAATAAGAATATCGCATGCAATTTTTTTTTTTTTAATGGTCCTAAAAAGGCTTAATTTCCTAAAGCAAAATATACTGTAATTTCTTATTTTTTTCCCCCTTTGAATTAGGGGAGAAGTATGACCTAGACATATTCTTGACAGGTTTTGTAAGTTTTACCCATACAGGAAGTCAGGGAGTCACTCTCTGTGTCAAAGATTCAGAGATAGACTTCCGCATTATTAGTAAGCCATTAGAGAGAGTTTTCAGGAAGAGAGAGAGAGAGAGACTCTAGATTGTAAAATTAATAAGTATAAATTACTATAATAAATTCTAGGCCTGTCACAATCATCAGTTTTTAGTTTTTTTGTTACTAAAGATTAATTGTCCCGATTTAATCCTGTCTAATAATATAATATAATATAATATAATATAAAATTAATATAATATAATATAATATAATATAATGCATTAAATGATTAAACCCACAAGCCTTCATTTCATATGAAGGAAGACCTTTGACTATCTTTATTCTTACTGTTCTTTATTCTTTACTCCCTACCAGATTATGATTTAAACGCTTACATTTTTTCTTTTTCATCCTTATTTGAATGGGAAATGTGATTGATATTAAACTGCACAATTATCATAGTTATCTCAAATTATTTTGATTAGATCAAATAAAAACGATCAATACTGTGCCAAACTTTTTTGTTTTAATAGATAAGATCACTTGGTTTACCTTCAGCCAGAGAATTTGTGTTTATTCATAAAACATATTTGTGAAAAGGATTACAGCAACTATAAATGTTCTGTCAACAGTAGGAACTCCTTATTTGTGCAAGAGGGTCCTCGGCTACGGCCCTCTTCCATGGGTCACCTGGTGGACCATGTCATCCATGCCTCCCCCAGCCTTCCTGTTTTCTCCAATCACAAATCAGCTTCCTCTACACAAGCTAACAGCATCAGCCTGGAGTCTACGCCGTAAGTGCTTCCTCTTCTTCAATAGCAAAACTGTCCATCCTCAAAAACTGGATTTAGTAATGCTTTATTATTAGTGATGGTGCTTCCCAAGTTTCCTCCTGTGTTCAGACTTGTTTAAGCAACATGTGGATTATGCCTTTTAAGGAAAAGACTGTGTAGAGGTCATAGTCAGATGTATGAAATACTGATATTTTTATTCAAAGTAATATCAGTGACATTTTATTTAAAACTTTCAGTTTCTTAAATCCCAAAAAGAGTCTTAAAAAAGAATACCCCAGAAAACCAACGCTTTTAGTAGACGTTTGGTATACTCAGTTTTTTTATTAATGCACTTTATAATGCATTATAAGTCCTGACTGTTTGCTTATTCATGCCACATACCACTCTAACTTATTGAAACATTAAATCATTTCAGTTATTATAAAACACTATTTGCAGAAGCCACATAATTTAGTGTAAAAACAGAAGCTGAAGTCTGTTCCTCAAATGGGAAAAGTGGTTTTACTGCACCAAAACCATCTTTTATTGGCTGTTTGTTTTCTCTCTGCCTTTCAATCACAGCTACCACCCTCTGTCTGCGCCCTTAAATGGTCCCGAATGGAAACTAAACGCATGCTGCGCAGCTGTAAAACGTGTTTACCGCTCTCATAGCATTGGGCACAGAGCTTTGGATTTTAACGGTGCATGGTAAACGTCAAGCTCTTTGTGATCCTCTTGAATAGGTCTGCAGTATACTTAAGCCTAATGACATTGCCAGTGGCAGATAGGCTATTTGCATGGCATGTGGTTGTTTTGACTTGGTTTGCTAAGCTAGTTTAATAGATATATAACAGCTCATCCCCTGTTCATTTGTTCCAGTCTTTAAGCTGTTGTAGAAATGACCTGTTTACATTTGGGGGAGGGTGTCACTGTTTTTTTGTTTTTTTCTGATAATCTGTCTGATAATGTTGCCATTATCAGACAGATTATCAGAAAAAAAAACAAAAAAATAAAAAAAACGTATTGTTAATAGATTGCTTTTAAGAAGAGTCAGATGTGACCGACCAAAGTAATTTGACAGCACCTGCAGTGTAGGGCTGCACGATATTGGAAAAAACTCACATTGCGATATTTTGTTTTTCTGCGATATATATATTGCGATATGAAAAAAAAAAAAAAAAAAAATCACCAAATGACTTGAATAGCTCTATTTGGAGAGAAAAAAAATATTGATTTTGTAGGTGAGTAAATCAGCATAGGAAATAAACAATTTACAAGCATAGATAAATATAATAGAACAAAGATACAAATGAAATAAACAGTGCTTTGTATTTTTAAGTCCAACAGTATTCAGGTGCAGAAATTGAATAAAAAAAATGTAAAATAACACTGCATAACACAGTCTTCATTGTATAAATTAAATCTAATAAATCTGTGTTAAAGCTACAAAAGTGATTTTTCTCTGTTTTGTTGTTTGATTATGACACAGAAAGCAACAGAGACATTTAACTGCTGTTATTGTTATCCTCTTTCTTTCTCAATTGTTTACCTAAGACATAAGCAACTGTTTTTTGTTTTTTTACAAGGATACTTGGAGACATGCATTTTGACACGGTTTCGCGCATATGTGTCGTACTACACTGGATGCGGCGCGACACGACGAATCCCCGCCAGTAAACTGATATGCCTCGCTCTATTTATGACGTACTGACACAAAGTTGACACGATTGGCAATGGTCGCTTTGTCGCAACCAGTGTAGAAAGACTTTGGGACCGTTCACATCTGCAAACGCGTGGAAAACTCCCGCCGCGTCACTTCCTCCTCCTTTCCAAAGCGCTCGGGAGCTTGCGCTTTCCTGGCGCCTGCCGTTGCTAAACATCCGTGATGTGCTCTACTCGACGACGCGGAAGTTTCAACAAAGGATAAATGGATTTCCAGCACTGAAAATCGCTTGCAGTAGCTCTGCTACTAAATTTATTTAAAAATGGGTATCTCTGTGCAGCTGTCGCGTCCGGAGTAGACACGGTGTCTGTGTGTGAGCAAAGAAAACGATCAGTATAAATATAACGATCAGGCCTACTAAACATCGCACATACTGCGATGTGACTATCGCGGATGCGCACATCGCGATATCGATGCTGAAACGATATATCGTGCAGCCCTACTGCAGTGTCACAAAATTGCTTAAATGGATAGTTCATTTATGGAAATTCCGTTATTATTTACTCACCCTCATGTCATTCCAAACTCCTATGCATTTCTTTCTTGTGCAGAACACAAAAAATAAGAATGTTGATAACCAAAGAGTTTCAGTTCCCATTGACTTCTATTGTATTTTGTTTTACATATAATGATAGTCTTTGGGAACTGAAACTGTTTGGTTATCAACATTCTTTAAAATATGTTCTTATGTGTTACCCAGAACAAAAAGTGAAACAGGTTTGGAATGATATGAGGGCGAGTAATGATGACTGAATTTTAATTTTTGGGTGAACTATCACTTTAAGTGAGTTTTATTGCAAGATTGAGGTTTATTTGTGTGCATTATAAGAAGGTCTATTGTTAGAATGTGACATGATTATAGCATATGTTACAATAGAAAATATTTACTGGTGCCAGCTATATTTTTACGTTACGTTTTTTATAATGCTTGCAATTTATTCATTTATACAAAAGTTTCTATGTGTTTACAATCTATAAAATTTCTAAAAATGCAAATTAGTATAACACCTACATATCCTAACCCGCCACAGCTGCAAAAGGTAATGTGTGATTGGACATTCTGTCAATTGCCTGGTTTCTAATTCTGTGGCATTGCTGAGCTGCCCATATTCATATACTACGAGTATTGTTTGCTATGTGACGAATTGCTTGTTCTCTGTTGTGAGTCAATTTGGATAAAAGTATCTCTTAAATGCATACATGTAAATTGCTTTGGGTAGCCCTGCCCACAGTGGAATCTAATTAATCCAACATCTGGTATTGTGTAATAGGACAATGTGTAATAGGACAAGGTGTAAATTAACTTTTCTTCACAACAAAGTTTGAATGTGATTAATCACAGAAAATTGAAATGTAAAATATACACTGTAATGAGGAGGTGATACTATATGTCATTGTCATTATGCTTTATGTATCATTTGAGGAACTGAATATGAATACCTATTTCTTAACACAAAGAAATTTTCCATAATACTTTCTCTTCTGCTTTGTCTTCCTGTACACCTAAAGAATAAACCAACATGCAGACATGTGCACACACACATGCTCAGCATATGTTTGTGTCTGTCACGAGATACAAATGAAGAAATAAACATCTGCTGCCCGAAGTCAGAACCCAACAGGACTTACAGAATTCTGGTTTTGCAATGTTATTTTTGACTGATTCATTAAAAGAATCTGCTCATAGGAATTATTTGTTTGAGAGTCAGACTACTCTGGTTGTGTAGTATGTCTCTGCTAGCACTTGCTCCGGGTGACCTTTGACCTGCTCAGCTGCTCTGTATGGGCGTGATGTGTTCGGTTGGGTCAGAGCGGTCACTTTCTTACAACATGCTGGGGTGAGAACAAGACTAGATGTGAACATAAAAGCCAAACGAGGGTCAGTGGGAGCCAACACACACATGCGGACGCACACACCCTTACGCCCTATATACAAATCCACTCAGATACTCGTGACCCTGCATGGTGTGCTGTTCATTGGAAGTGTGCACCCAAGTGTGAAAGCTAAAACACAATGTTGCATAATTCAGCGGTTCACTGGATTGTCACAGTATAACGTGGTCAGTTAACTGAATGAAATGTATTGAGCTGAATTGTGTTGAATCTGTTTGATGTCTCTGATAGCTGGTTGCTACATCTAAAATTGATGAGTTGTCATTCATGTGCTGGACAAAATTGATGGTATTGGAGCTCTTTTATTGAAGGTAAATTTCATCCTGAAATAAAATTAACATGATTTACTTGTGCTCAAGTCAATCCAAACATGTTTGACACTCTTTTTATCCGTGAAGCACAAAAGGAGATATTTTGAAGTGTCTTTGATGCTCTTTTATTTCTATATTTATTTAAATTTCTCTCTTAATTTAATAGTTCTCCAGAAGGAGTTGAAGGTCCGCCCCCTGCCCTCCCACCCAAACAGTCCCGGAAGAACCTGAGCCAGCTTATACTGTCCCACTCCCAACAGGACTTGGACAACCACATCAATGAAACGTACGATGTCCCTATAGCAACAGAAAAGGCCACGGTAAGAATTCATCAACTGACTCACTCGACCCAGACTGTCTGTGTGCTACTTTGTTGTTCCTCTTTCCAAAGTTGGCATTAATAGTCCTGTGTCCCTCCCTTCTATGGTGTACCGCTGATGTGGTTGCACTTTCAAAAAGTAATAAAGCTCTTGGTGGTTTGGTGCATGCAGTTCACTGCACATAAATCTTTTTCACTGCCTTTGTGTGAGTTAATATTTTGAAGGTTTTTACAAAGCAATGTTTGTGAAATCTAATAATACATTTTATGTATGTAGTATCTTTAAAACGTAAAATACAGTGTTTCATTCATTATAAAACAACAATGACCAAACAAATAAAAATAAGGATGACAATAAAAGATTAAAATTAATTTTACTTGTGGGGAAAAAGCTAAGTTGTCTTCAGAAGCGGTTCAGAAATGTGAATTGTTGGAAATTGTTTAATTTCAGTTCGTAAGAGTTTCAGATTTTGGGAGCATAATGGCCTTTTAAAGGGATAGTTCACCCAATATTGAAAATCCTGTCATGGTGTACTCACCCTTAAGTTATATGAATTGAATTCCTCTGAAAGTGGGCATCCGAACAGTTGTTTGACTTCCATAGTATGGAAAAAAATCACAATGGAAGTCAATGGAAACCAGAAATGTTTGGTTACCCACATTCTTCAAAATATCTTCTTTTGTGTTTAGCAGAAGAAAGAAACTCATAAATGTTTGGAAGAACTTGACGGTGAGTGAAAATGATGACAGAATTTTCATTTTGGGGTGAACTGTCCCTTTAAGCAGCTTCACCTGATCTCTAAAGGTTTGCATGTCAGTGTGCAAATAAAACAACTTAGGAAGATCTCAAACAATGACTTGAAACATGTTTGAACAGACAGTCAGAAATCTATGAAGGTGCCAAGTCATACACTGCTTTTAAACCAACCAAAACCTGTACTTAACGGAAAACAATGCAAATTAGCTAAAACCAGTGCAGTGTACATGAACAGAGAAATGTTGACATTATTGTAATTTTTCTCACGTTTAGCCCAATGGAGTCGTTCCTCATGACAATCTTGTCCTGATCAAGATGAAACCGGATGAGAACGGAAGATTTGGGTTTAATGTGAAGGTAAAATGCTCTGCATCTGTCATTTTCTGTGACTGATTGTTGAAGATTTAATGATTCCATTGCCTCAGTGAAATCATCTTTCTCTCTCTCCTTTTTAGGGCGGCTCTGATCAGAAGATGCCCATTATCGTGTCTCGAGTAGCGCCTGGAACATCGGTATGTTTAATAGGCTGTTTATTGCCATAAATACTTTAGTATTACCCTTTATAGCGCAGCTGGGATTACAACTGAAGACAATAAAGACCGATTCATTGAAGAGTGACCCCTGTAGGATTAGCAGTGAGCTGTCCTGTATGTGAGTGTTTTGTTTATGCCTGTGTTCAAGGATTTATGCTGCTTTTCATTCAAAATTAGATATGGATTTTTTCTGCTTTTTATTTCCTAATATTTATTTTAGAATAATCAGAATCATGAATTAAAATCGTCATCTAATGGCAAGTACTTTGAAATTCATCATTTTCTGTCTGTGTCTCCTCTCTAGGCTGATTTGTGTGTGCCTCGACTGAATGAGGGCGATCAGGTTGTGCTGATCAACGGTCGAGATATTGCAGAGCACACGCATGATCAGGTGGTCATGTTCATCAAGGCCAGCTGTGAGAGCCACTCGGGGGAGCTCATCCTGTTGGTGCGTCCCAATGGTGAGCACTGGTCTGATTCATACACTAGTCTTTTGCTGCCTTCTGCTGAAATGACTACATTTACCATTCAAGTTTGGGGTTGTATGATTTTTTTACTCAAGTCTTCAGTGTCACATGATCCTTCAGAAATCTTTCTGATATGCTGATTTGCTGCTCAAGAAGCATTTATTATTATTATCAATGTTGAGTCTTTACTGTCACATCAATTCATCCTCATTCCATTCAAAAAAAAAAAAAAAAGTCTAATCCCAAACTTTTGAATGATAGTGTATATTAACAATATAAGTTTACATTTACAATGAATTAAATACTAGGTTTAACTTGTCATTTACATGGAAATCTTTTTGGGTTGGGCTGCGTTGTTTACATAAGCATTTTATTAAGACCAAAATCACTTTAAATGCACACATTATAATTACGATTTCCAAACTTAAAAACAACATTCGACAATTGATTTATTCACTTCGTATGGTTCTTAAGAAAATAATTTCCAGTTCTGTGGATTTATCACATTAGCACATTGCCATTACATTAACTGTCTCTCTTTGTGTAGCTATCTACGATGTGGTTGAGGAGAAATTAGAGACAGAACCGGATTTTCAATATATCCCAGAGAAATCTCCCACAAACCCATCGCAGCTGGACCAGGACGCCTGGAGGGACTCAATGCTGCAGTTAAAGGAGGGTCTCAACAGTGCTACTATACTGGCTCAGTTTGATGTGAGTTAACAAACTGATTCTGAAACAAAACACATAATTTGTCATTTGTTCTCCTAGGCAAAGAGCAGTTCAAGCTTATATGCAGTTGTTTATCTAAATTACTCATTTACAGCATGTTCTGAAATCTAGAGCAATCAGGGTTATTCAGGATGTGGTCATATCAAAAGAACTTCCTATTACTTCCTGTCTTTCATCAGGCAGCCCTAATATCTTCCTGTTAGTGTGTGTAGGGCTCGTGTATGTGAAAATGTTGATCAAGATGTGCAATATATTACTCAAGGAGACATGTTCCTATATAACACCTGTCACTAAACCCCTGCAGGATTTAAGATACTAGTTCTACAGTGCAGAAACATGCATTATTTATGTGCTGAAAAAGCTTCCCTGCCATGAATTATCCAGTTTGGGCCAGATTTACTGTTAAATTAGATATGATATATGTTGTATTTGCATATAGTGCATGGATTTACACTCAAAGCACCGGGTGGAATTTCCTTGAAATGATCCATTATTGAAATGCTTGAATTTGAGGAGTAAGGGGCCGTTTCACACAGAACACATTTTTGCATTCCACTGCGTTTCTGTTGCTTTTCAATGGACAGTTGTGTTTGACTGTTGTGCTGGCATTTTTTGCAGCATCTCATGCATGACACATTTTAAAAACTGCAAATGCTTCAAGTTGAAAGAAAATCGTGTCTTTAGAACTTGCATTTTTACATTTTACTGTCTCACGTTTTTTAAACACAAATGTGTTCTCTCAGAATTGCCTCTTATACAGCTCATATATCAGACACAATCCTACCAGATTTCTGTATGGTTTGTGAGGGAAATGTTTAATGTATTAAATTCATAAAAGTGGAAAGGAAGGTTTGAATACTGAAGGTCATAAGATGTGCGTCTGTTAATGAGTTTTCATTCATTGGGATTTTTGTAGACTGACTGACTGACTTTTATTTTAAAGCAACTGTATCGGAAAAGGCCTGGAATGACAATGTCATGTGCCAAATTACCTCAGAATCTTTCCAAAAACCGCTACAGAGACATCTCACCTTGTGAGTATCACTGCATGCCGTTCCTTTTTACTAATAACCAGTGGAATTGATAAAACAAAAATCAGTTTTTGTTGTTTTGTTGTCAGATGATGCAACTCGAGTCATCTTGAAAGGCACAGATGACTACATCAATGCAAATTACATCAATGTAAGTGACTCATACTTATTTTATTATCTCCACCAAACTCAAACACCCAAAGAATGATGGACTATGATTAATAACCCCTCATAATGATGTTTTGTCATATTCACAGATGGAAATCCCTGCCTCCAGTCTCATAAACCGCTATATTGCCTGCCAGGGGCCGCTGCCCAATACGTGCCCAGATTTCTGGCAGATGACGTGGGAGCAGGGCTCCTCTTTGGTAGTCATGCTTACTACTCAGGTCGAGCGAGGACGTGTATGTAGATCTCTCTGACATTGTAACTGTGATGGTTTATTTTAACAAAGGAACTATTATCAATCTTTTTTTGAAACGTCTTGAGCTTACGTCATTTGATTCCTTTCTACCACAGGTGAAGTGTCATCAGTACTGGCCGAACCCCTCAGGTAGCGCCACATACGGCGGCTTTCAGATTTCCTGCCAGACTGAGGAAGGAAACTCTGCTTTCTTGGTTAGGGATATGACTCTTACTCACATCGAGGTGAGTTGTATTAAAGATTTGCATGTTAACTGTCTGAGTATATTCTTAACTTAAACCATGTAATGTTTCAGTTCCTGAGAAAGCTACCAAATTGATGATTTAGTTTCTTAAAGGGATAGTTCACTTAAAAATAAAGAATTATCATTTACTCACCCTCGTGTCATTTTGAAACTCTGACTTTTTTTCTGTGGAGCACAAAAGAAGACATTCTGAAGAAATTTGGTAACCAAACAGTTTTGCAACCTATTGACTTTCATTGTATGTACAAAAACAAACATTGAAACCGAAAAAATGAAGTTTTGTAATGACATGAGGGTGAGTAAATGATGACTCATTTTTGGGTGAACTATCCCTTTAAGCCAATGCTTACTTGCAGTTACTTAACTCCAGGTTCTTATTTACAATATTAATTTGTCATGATCCCATTATAACATTGTCGTTTTGTGTTTGTTGCTTTGTTCTGTGTGCTGTTAGAGTGGGGAAAGCAGGGAAATGACCCAAATCCAGTACCTGGCGTGGCCTGATCACGGTGTACCAGATGACTCAACGGACTTCCTGGATTTCGTGGCTCTGGTCCGGAGTAAACGAGCTGGGAAGGACGAGCCTGTTTTGGTCCACTGCAGGTAATTCATATATCTATATCACAAAGTAGTTTCTAAATGTAGTTATCTAAAGTGAATTACAGTGCAATCAAGTCTTGGCTCAAGTCATTTCCCCTTTTTTATCCCTTCCCCTCTCCCGCTTTCATAACCCAGTGCTGGGATTGGCCGGACGGGAGTTCTCATCACCATGGAGACGGCAATGTGTCTGATGGAGTGCGGCCAGCCGGTGTATCCATTAGAAATTGTGAGAACCATGCGGGATCAGAGGGCCATGATGATTCAGACGCCTGTAAGTCCCGCCCACCTTCTTTGTTCCTGTCATTGCCTTCGTCAGTCATCCATTGGGGGTTTATCATTGGCTTTCTGCCTTCAGTTGCTGGGAAGAGGCAGAATACTATACAGCTAATGATGACATGTTAAATAAACAACAAAAAACTACATTACTTACATTTAAAACCGCAGCAGGGTATAATGTTTCCACATCTATAAAAGAAGAAGGGGGTCTTGTCTAGGCTGGGACGCCCAGAGCTTGAGACAATGATGCAGCTGTGATTCCAACATGATCTGCTGTACTTTAATGAGGCCTGTCAGCCCAGAGGCTGCTGACCATGAGACCACACTAATTAGACAGCAGGAAAGAGAATGGGTTGATGCTCAATGAAAACACTTGTGCACTACATGCTTTTTCATTAGTGGTGTTACTAAGGCATCAGTTTTTCTATTGGTCATCCACTGCCATTCAAATGTTTAAGGTCAGTAAGTTGTTTTTGAAAGAAATTAATATTTGTAGTCAGCAAGGATGCATTTAAGTGATCAAATGTGACAGTAAAGACATTTACTGTCTTTTTTGTAAAAAGTTTCCACAAAAACAACTGTTTTTAACATTGATAATAATAAGTGTAAAAGATTTTTTGAGCACCAGCTCAGCATATTAGAATGATTTCTGAAGAATCATGTGACTTTGAAGACTGGAGTACTGGCTGCTGAAAATTTTGCTTCACCAGCACAGTAATAAATTACATTTTAAAACAGATTCAAATAGAAAGAGTTATTTTGAATTCTAATGTGTAACAATATTTTGTTTTTTTGTTTTTATTTTTTGATCAAATAAATGCAGCCGTGGTGAGACTTCTTTCAATAACATTTAAAACTCTTGCCAACCCCAAACTTTGAATGGTAGTGTACATAAATTTGATCAATTATTTGAACACGATTTGCTGTTCTGGCTTCACTTGGTGAATGATTTTAAAGGATTGACCTGAGCTATATTTTCTTGACTTTCATTTCTTCCTGTCCACATCTTATTTTCTGCTTCTTAACATGCAAAATGTCTTTCGGTTTGTTCCACAGTGGTTCTATGTGCATTCTCCCGTCTCTCTCTATCCTTCTCTCTCAGTCCATGAATTATGCACTCATCCCAGTTTCACATACTGCCATCACACTTGGCTGCTCTTGCGTGATAGACTGACACGTCTTGCATTCACCATGTCTTCCCCTCTGTTCTCTGTCTTCTCAGAGCCAATTCAAGTTTGTGTGTGAGGCCATACTGAAGGTTTACGAGGAGGGCCTGGTGAAACCGCTCAAGTCCACGCTGTACGAATCCAACTAATGCAATGCCAGCTTTTCCCGAAAATAATGCTGAAATTCACTGACAGGATCTTCTCCACATGATGATGTTACAGCTCCGTGACAGAGTGATGGAGAAGTATCTCGAGCCAGGAACACAGGACATAAACCAAGCACTGCTGCACTTTACGCTGGCAAAAGAGACTATATGCCAGGCTTCAATGAGGAGAGAGAGAAGTGACAAAGAAATCTAATAATGGTGAATTAGGTACTTGTTGGGACTTTGAGTGTTCAGGGTTTTAACAAATATATATGTTAATAATGAATATAGTGGAGATTGCTGGTGCCATATGTGTGTAAGGGCAGGCCCGTGAATGAATGAGTGTTTTTATATGTGGTCATCTATTATTTGGAAACAAACAACACCCACAAAACTATTCACATCCAGGCCTGTGCTGCAGATGAACATTTGTATTTTTATCAGAAATATTTATTGTTTTAGTTTCAATATTGAGCCCTGCTCATTCAACATAAGTAACTATTTGCAAAACAAAAACAATAACAGTGATCTTGTTTTCTTTTTTTTTTTTTTTGTTGTTCTTTTTTTCCTGTTTGCTTTGTTCTCGTTTTTTGGCGCAGGATGAAAATCATTTTTATTTATTTTGCTGTCAAACTAAAAAGCTGTCAACAAGAACTTTAAAGCACTTTGCATTACAGCTGTGATGCAAAATATCTGTTCGGACTCTCACGCAGAAGTTAAAGGAATACTAAAATGAAAATGTTGTTATTTACTCACCCTTGTGTCTTTCCAAACTCATATGATCTTTTGTCAGTGGAGTGCAAAAAGAGATGTTTTGAAAAATGTTCATGCTGCTCATTTCCATACAGTGAAAGCCTACAAGATAAAAAGACTGAAAATACAATAATATTCTCTATATTCCAAGTTTTCTGAAGCAGGAAAAGACACACAATTAGTTATGAAATAAAAGAACCCGTGAGACTATAGAATAATAAATTCTGGGCCACCAACCCACAGAAATTAACATACAGAAGATTCCTTTAAAATTAGATTGATTCATTTTTTTATACACTCCTCTGCTGTTTTATTATAAGAGAACTGTCATTTAGAAATTTAATCTGTTCAAAGGCAAACGTTCCCTGAAAGAATAAACTCCTTGCCATTTAAAATCAGATATTCAATTGAAGGGTTTAGTATTCCCTGTAGGTGATATAACAGCTGCATCAGCGTTGCAAATAATAACTGTTTTTGTGTGTTGTTGTTAAATCTGAATGTCACACACCACAATGTGTCAAATGCAGTACCATGTTGGGGGATCAAATTGGAGTTTGTTTATTTTTGACCTGTTTATTTCTTGTAGCAGAATATCCCGCTAACATTAGTAAGTGTGTCCAGTGTGTGTGTTGTTGTGTTATTACTGTATGTTTCTGTTGTCTGTATGTGTAAGTGTTTTATAGTACTGTTGGTGTGAATGTCACATGTTTAGGTTTGATCTAGGCCTGGTTCAACACATTAGAGCTGGCATCTGGTTCAGGCTGTTCGATTTTATTTAATTGAGCCCTAGATTTATGAACAGTCTTTGTTTAGAAGCCATCAAATTAACATTGTTAATCTCTCAAATTAAATGTTGACCTATTGCCCAGTTTCACAGGTCATCTCTAGTTGAATGCAGTTGAATCCATGCCTGTACTCTTTGTAAGGTACTATCTACATTTACAGTCAATCATATGGTGTTTCTTTCTGGTCATAATTGCTGGAGAACCTTGGTTTTAGGACCAAATAATTCCTTTCTATGCTGAAGAGGTTACAGGTTTAACATTTAAAACAGGAATATGGCATGGAATTTGGGAGAAACTACACACCTCCTGCCTTGTGGGACAGCACTTTTTCAACAAAGATGTACAATTGTAGACTGGAGTTTGTTTTATTTGCTGCATATAACAGGAAGGTCAAGTTGTGCCACTTGTCCATTTTTATGAAAATATTATAAAGTGTACATACAATGTTGTATATTAAAAAGAAAATCTTTAAAATAAAAGTAAAGTGTGATCTGCGTCGTTTTTGCATATTATATATATATATTATTATTATTTATTTATTTGTTTATTTTTTTTAATTACTTTGTACATTTGATGTCCTCCTTTGAAGGTTTTGGCAGGATAGTTTCAGAAGCTGCAGCAGTTTGACTCACTGAGTAAACCAGTGGGTGGTGCTGTTGGGGGAAAAAAAAATAAAAAATCCAGAGCACCTGTAAGCACCTGGCTGTTTGAGGGCTGTGTTACTCCTAGCTAGAAAATTAGGATCTTTTGCTGGCCCAAATGAGCCAGTGGTTCAGATTTACCATAGCCTTTATATTTTTTAGCAACTATAATATTTTTATATTCCACATTTAAATACTTTTGGACTTATTTAAATTATAAAATACATGTTCCTTTACCAAAAAAAAAATAAAAAAAGTTAGATTTTTTTTTTTTTAAATTTGATTAAAAGCTTCAGATTATACATTTTCAATCCATTTTATGAAATCATCATATTTTCAATCTAACCAAGACAATTACAAATCATTCTTGCAGTTCTTGCAAACCTGCATGTAATGTCTTAGTCTTAGCTATAATAATTCAGCATATAGAATAAAAATGATTTATGACAAAATAATGGTGATTCATTTCTCATATCACTTTCTGACTAACTGTATACATATATATGTACATATATTACATATATATATATATATATATATATATATATAATCAGTAATCGTTCAGTACCATGGTGTTACCATTTTATTAATGTACTATGGTACCACTACATTACCAATTTGGAAGATATGGGGGATATGCAGTTCTAGTCCACAAAGTTCCAAAATGTTCTCATAAATTTTTTTTTTTTTTTTTTTTTTTTTTTTGTGTGAAACCGGATCGGGAAGTTAAACTAGATTTTGATCTAACGTTAAAGTTTTATTCAGTAACTGATTTACAACTTTCTAACGTCACACAATAGCGGATTGTAGTTTCTTAAAAGATAATAAATGTAAATTTAATGACGTGGTAACTATGCACCGGCCCTTTAAATGTAAATCCACTTTTAGGGATTTGCGTGACGTCATTTCCTGAGGGAAAACAGCCACCCCGCAATTTTTCGGACCGGGAGAATATCAGTTACACTTACCTCTAAAAACATACGGTGGATGGGCCACACTGCGGCGTAGAAGATGGATATTTCATAACACTAAGTTGTTTATTGATAACCGCCGATGCTAGAGGACTTTTTCACTGGCGGAACATCAATCAGTCTGCAGTAAGTCTCGCTTTTGTCTGAGGATCAACAAGTGGATTCGCGCCGGGGGCGAGATAGATATCGAAACCATATTACAGCCGTATTTTAACTTCTAGCTGTTTGTGTTATTAAATAAATGCAACATTTTTAGGTAGTTCCGCCGTTAAATGTAAATTGTGCGCATCTTTTTTTCTTGGTCAAACAGGTGTCAGTGGAGTTCAGTCAGTCAGCGCGTGATGATCGCGAGCCACTCGCTACAATGAGCTCTGAACCTCAAACCTGACCGCACACTTACCGATATTTAAACCGGCCACTGTCTATTATGAATATTTACCACGGTGAAATTATAGTTAGTGAGAGTGAAGGTAGCAATTTTACTTAACTGCAGTTGTATCTAGAGTCGCTTAATATCTTACCACGTTATTTTTCATAAATACCAGTTTGTTTTATGGAAATTATAGTTGTCTTGTCGTAACCTTTGTGTTTTCCCTAACTGTGGTCTTATTTCAGAAGCTTCAGTTAAATAATATTTACTGTACATGCTGTGCAAAAATTTGAGTTAAATTTTCTTAAAAAAATAAGGTGCCATCTATTCAATAATGGTCTTATTATAGATTCCACAGTTAAACTGTGGTTATAAGTAAGAACTATAGCAAGTTGTAATTTGTAACTGAGATTGTTTCTTTCTTCCAGACTGAACTAACGAATCTTCCTGAATATGCTGAGCTTCCTTCGCCGGACTCTGGGCCGGCGGTCCATCCGCAAACATGCCGAGAAAACTCGACTCCGGGAAGCCCAGCGAGCCACAACACACATCCCTGCTGCTGGAGAGGCCAAGTCCATCATCACCTGCCGAGTGTCTTTGTTAGATGGCACAGATGTCAGTGTTGATTTGCCGGTGAGTTGAGTAAAACATTCAAGTGTACGTGTGTTTGATTGACTATGGTCTTCATAAACAAGTCTGTTTGGCCAGTTGTACTTATTGTGATACACTCTTGCTTGGTTGCATTGTGCGACTCAAGAAGAACACTTAAACCATTTAAAAGGTGACCTTTATTAAAGCTCAAGGTTGAATCCTAGGCATTAGTTTTCAGTCTCTGCTCTGACAGAAACTTGCCTACCGAGTCACGTTGATACTCTAGTATGACAGAGAGAATGCTCTGAGCTCTCCATTGTTCACTGGTGTTTGAGGCTATTTTCTTATTACATAATCCTGGGAGAAAAGTACAGTGAAACTAGACATCTCTGGTGGTGAGTAGAGATGTGCTTGGCACTTTTAACTTTACAAATATGAGAAGTCTTTACTTTCAACTTTGTAATTTTAATCACCTTGACTTGAACTGATGAGATTAGGAATTCTTTCAAAGAAGCTATTTTACTTAGAACTCATGAGTCAAGCGCCCACATAAAATCTATTTGTGCCAAAACCTGATGCTGTTTTTATTGTTATGCCTTTGATTTTAATGTAAACACTGTCTTTGCATATGAAATGAGAAACGGTGCTCTCAGGCTGGCCTTTTTTCCTTCCAGTGCATGCATCTTAACTCTATAAAGTCAGTGCACTGAAAAAAATGACTCATTGAATTTACTAATTTTTTTTAAGGTAAGTGGTTGCAATCAATTTATTTTAGCTACATTTAAATAAACAAATTTAGTTGAAAGTTAGCCAACTAAATTTATTTAAATGTAGCTAAAATAAATTGATTTGCAGCCACTTACCTTAAAAAAATTAGTAAATTCAATGAGTCATTTTTTTTTCAGTGTGTATCATATTTGATACATGAATTTGTAAGGCCTCAAAATTATCAACATGTTAAAAACTTTGCTGGAAAACATGTTATACATAATCTACTACATGCCTTCTGACCCCGATTCATAGTTCATTCTATTTTAGCAGGCAAAAGGCCTTTTTATTAAGTAAACATAAAAACTAAGTCTATATTTCAAGATGTAAATTAACTGGACTGAAGCAACTTGGGCTACTTGATTATCCATACATTATTTTTCAAAATCATACATCAAATATGATACATACAACAGACTTTTGAGGAAAGTTTATGTGTACAGTGTCATATTGAATTTCATTGCATTATATGTTTTGCCCCCCACAATTAAAACTACAGAGTTTTAAACTAAGCCTTTAGGTATAATCTTACTAAAATATATTACTGGGATATTGAGTGACAAGTAGGGTGGGCGATATGGAAAAAATATCATATCACAATTTTTTTTAGAAATATCACGATTCACAATTTTATCACGATTCTTTGTCATGTTGGTTTTACTATTTTGCAAGTTGTCTGAGCATTACAGCCAAACTTATTTCCCTATTATAAAGACAAAGCCTTTCAAGGTGAAAAAAAAAAAGAATGGCAGATATTTAGGCCAAAGTGGGCGAAGATAAAAACCTGTCATTATTTTATGTTTGTTATTAAAAAATAAGAACAAAGATACACATTACAACTATACATAATATACAAATAAAACAAACCGTGCTTTATTTTCAGGTACAATAGGTGTATTTAGCAGGAGCATTCAAGAAATTGAATGAACAAATATAAAAATAAAACACTATATAGACTGATTCCTAAAGCAACTGTACTAAAGTTCTTCAGTCAAGAATAGTGAGAGATTTTTCTCTTTGTGTTTTGTTGTTTTATTAACGTTAGAGGAATAGTTCACCCAAAAATAAAAATTCTCTCATCTGTCTGTCAATTCTGTCATAGTGTTTTATTTTTATACTACCATTTACTCACTCAAAAGTTGTTTTAAACCTGAATGAGTTTCTTTCTTCTGCTGAACAAAAATGCTATTTTGAAGAACGTGGAAAACCAAACTGTTGCTGGTCCACAGCAACTTCTATAGTATTTTTTTCCTTCTATCAAATTCAGTGTGGACCAGCAACTGTTTGGTTACCCACGTTCTTCAAAATATCTTCTTTTGTGTTCAGCACAAGAAAGAAATTAATACAGGTTTGGGAGAACATGTGAGTGAGTAAATAATGACAGAAATTAAATTTTAGGGTGAGCTATCGCTTTAATGACAGTCGGCTGCATGTTTAATACTGTCCCTTTAAGACCTGCACGCATCTAATATACAGGCACGTATTCGTTTTTCTCTCAACTGTTTACTTTCATTTTAGACATAACCGAGTCTATATGTAAACACTGTGTGTTTTGACAGTATTAGCGCAAAAGATAACTTAGTTCAGTAACCAGGCGCTGTTTGACAGGCTTTTTAGTGCGCGCGAAGGAAACATTTAAAAACACATGCAAATAATGTGCTTTTGTGATTGCGAATAAGTGCAGTGTCCTGTAAGAGTAACTCTACCTCTGAGTTAACACTGATGTGAATGTATGTGGCGTTGTACAGTATATGACGGAGGCGCCAGAACTGCAGCTGATAGAATATACGCTGTAGCACGATACTACGATATTTCTTCAAAAGCAGATCGTGGAGACATTTTTATCATCCACGATAAAAAATCGTCATATCGCACACCCCTAGTGATATTTAGCATTTTATGCAAGTAGTCTGTTATACTGTAAAAATCTCGACGTTTTAGAATTTTCTTTTACTCTTTGGCCATATAAATTACCAAATTGCATATTTTTCTTAGTTTGGGCCTATGAATGAAATTGATGTTTTTCTTCTTCTTCCTCAAGTGTGAACTCCATATTCTCACTATATAGGGTGACCGCCAGGTTGTTGCTCTGTTGCAGGTCAGCAAGCTATAATAACCTATTATTAGACTATGTACTGATTAAATTGAAAACCTATTTTCAGTTACACTGGATGATAATATGCTTTAAATTACCAAAAAGCTTCATTAAATATGAATTTTTTAATTGTGACTTTAAATATTATTAATGAATATACATTTCCTTAAGCAGTGACTAGGTTATGCTACTTTATTAGACTAGACAAAGATTACATGTGTTTTTACCTAATGCAGTTCATCTACCTGGCTTAAAAGTTGTGTTTTTTGCATTATTACTTGAGGTTTGACTCTGACTTGTAAAACTGTATGATGATTCAGGGTGTGCCCTCAAGCCCAGGTCTCAGAGATCTGACCCAGATGCTTGTCATTCTGTTTACTGATTAGCCGTAATACCATCATCCCTCTTGTAGCATGTGGCCATTGGACTGTGTGGACAGTGAATGACTTGATCCCCTCAGCTTCTTTATGTCTCTGTTTACGCTGTTGTTGAGCCTCTGTCAGGAATTTCCTTGATGTGTTAGGTTTGATGTATGACTGAACACATGAGTGTTTTGCATTTCTCCTCTTCATTCCTAACTAAAGTTCAGTATTTCCACTGACTGATGTATTGTTATATTTTAGTGTTGTTTGTGTTAAAGTGCACATTTATATGCTATCTGTATTATATACTGTATAACAAATTTAACAGGTTTCCTTGGAATTTCATCTGCTGTCATTTTGAATGCATTGTGTCAACGTTCAATGGTCTATATTTTAAAATAACCATAGTGACCATTAACCTGCACAATCTACTTTTCTGCATCAGTGGTTCTCAACCTTTTTGACTCCAAGGCCTGCCGTTCACTAAGACAATATTTAAAGGTCTTCCTGTCTATTCTGATATGGACAGAATAGACAGGAAGTGAACCACTGGTTTATGTAATTGTTAATAGTCAGTACTGTATCACAGTGGGAAGCAAGTGAGTAAAAAGATCCATAATATTATGTTTGAATAATAATGTGTATTTCGCAGTTCCTAGAGGTAAGAGTGGTAATAAACCAGATAAAAGTGAGCGAAATGAGCCAGACCTGCTGTCATCTGTGATTTTTATCTCTTGTCTATATTTTTATCCAGATTTCATATAGTTGTTTTCTTTTTTCTTTCTTTCTTTTTTTATTTCTTTCTTTTTTGTTTCTTTTTAATTGAAGCGGCAGAGAAGCACCGCATACAGCTGGCCGTACCGCAGCAGACTCGTCAGTAAATGAGTACAAAACAGCGTTTCCAAGCACCTGCCGCTAACTGACTGTTTGGAATTATAAATATGAGCATAGTTCATCTGTTAATATTATGCACCTTTTTTTTTTATTTATTTATTTTTTTTAGTTTGTTATTCAGACACAGGCAGTGCACTGCATGAGACAAAAAAGTAATATAGCCAAAACCACCGCATAGCCGCTCTTTAGTGTAACAATAGATGCATGTTGATTTTATCAGACGATGTCGCGAATATAAATGAGAGTGACTCCTGGTTAACATGTATTAATGGGTCGTGTTTAGTCACTATTTAGTGTGGAATTTTTCTATAATATTCGCTCATCATGACAGTAAAATAGGGCATTCTAAGTCAATCTACTGCAGTTTTTCCTCTCTCAATCAGTAGAAAATGTGGTTAACACCTGGTCATGCATGAAAAAAAATAAATACCATCATATACCGTGAAACCGGTCTATTTTGAAAAATACCGTGATATAAATTTTTGGTCATACCGTCCAGCACTAGTTAACACCCGGTCATGCATGAAAAAAATAAATACCATCATATACCGTCAAACCGGTCTAATTTTGAAAAATACCATGATATAAACTTTTGGTCATACCGCCCAACACTACTATCAATGTAAAACCACAAAACAAATGCCTAAAATTGATGCCCCAAAACACATATATTAAGCCTTTATAAAAATCTAACCTCAAGTGTGAATGTATTCCATATAATAATTTGTATACAAATTTATGTGCAGTTAATTGACACAGAACAGACACCGAGAGAGGTGACACTGCGCCGGGAGAGTCAGACCTCGCGCTCGCGGGGCAGCACTGGCGACATCTTCCAACTGAACCATAGCTAAGGTTTATCCAAAAAAGTTGCTAGGTTTGTCAGTTTGTATATTCTATGGAAAAAAAGCCGCTAAAAGGTTCTGAAAGTTGCTAAATATAGTGCTAAAGTCGCGCTTGTGTGTGTGAGAGGCGGGAGCTGATGGCAGCGGACGGTGGATATTGTGGATGAGTTCTTCTGTGTCATCATGTTCTACAGCTTCAGAACTTTCACGCTCAGTAACACATACAGCTGTGTCCTCGCCACAATGCAATAGTGAAAAGAGACCCCTCTCAAACAGTGTCGCGTTCCGAACGTTATTTAAATGACACCAGTAGTGCGGTATTTTGAAAATTCATATCATAAGAAAAATAAACACCGGTATTCGGTATGAACCGGTATACCGCCCAGCACTAATCGATATGTTTGTGTGTTACATTTTTATTTAATTGTCTGGCATGTTATTAATGCAGTGCGGAAAGTCTAATAGATATTAGCGGTTTACTGAGGGCACTGGGTTATGTTCCTCTGGTTTGATAAAGATCAGTGTGGTCTCTGGGCTGGTCACTGTAGATTACTAATGGCCTGTTTGAGGCTTGGCAAGGAAACAACCAATGCAAGCGGGATTCACATGCCATAGTAGTTTACTCTAAGATTTTAATCTGCCTTTATTTTTCCTTTGTTCTTATTTTAGATAGCTGGCACTATTTTGTTGTTGTTTTAAAGATTCCCTCTGATGTGTTATACACAAGGGAATGATGAGCATAAACTGAACTAGTGGTGACTGATAAATTAGAGGATGAGCTCCCAACTGCATAACCAAGAGTAAACAACCCCACCAAAGACATCAAATGAGCAGATGCCAGTCTACATCACAACTTAAAAGAAAAAAAAAATATTCTACCTCAGCCTAAAGGAGGTTTTTGGCAGGGTATTAATTCTACACTATACACTTTTAAAAAAGCATTGCAGAAACTGAACTAACTTCAATTTATGATGTTGTTTTTAAGGAGATTTTTTTTTTTTTTTTTTTTTTTTTTTTCTGGTCTCCCATTTATACAGTAAGCAGTAGAGTGCAGAAAACCAACCATGGCACATCTCTAGAGGCAACAAACTCATTGTATAGTACTGTGCAGTTGGAAAAGAGACAAATATCTTTACAGTTCGCAAGCTGCACAAACATGCAATGACCATCTGGTGCATCTCCAAGGAAAAGCTTTTCAAACAGTCACCCCGGATACCCATTAATTCTGAATCGCTGTTTCACTGGCCAGTGTGGAGATGGAGGATTCAAGTTCACTTAATTTGCTGGCTTGACACTCTTGAGGAGTGAAGCCAAGCCTAAACAGGAAAATATCACAAATGATGAGAAGCACACATTAGGGCCGGGTCAACCTGTTTGTTTAGGTCGGCTAGTTTATTGACTTCTATGAAGCTGTAGTATTTTATTAGAAGTGCTTTAATAAAAGAATATATGGCCATGTTGACAGCAACAGAATATGGTTGTCAGTCCTGTATCTGAGTCCTTAATAGGTTTATGTTCACACACAGTACGGTAGTTTGAGGGAGTGACAACTGCATTCTACAATCAAATTCACAGACATAAATTTTCAGGTCTCACAACTGCATTCTCGGAAACCCACGCTGTGTGAAAGGAACCGAACTGGACAACTAGTCTGTCACGTCATACAGTGCAAGAGAGCCGTTCTGCTGCATAAAGTTGCACCTACAGTTGTGGTTTTCCATGTTTGGTTTCCGTAACTTCCAGAGATGCGTATCTGAAGGTTGTCATCCAGTCAGTGTTCTCCACTGGAGATGCTCTACCAAAATATAAAAACTGCTGTCGGTTATTGAAGATTTGACGGATGAACTCACAGCTCTATTGAACACTTGTCATGTCAAAAAAGTGATCAGACTTTTCAGTTTTATGGACGTCGCTATCTTGGATACTACCTCGGTCAGTGTCACAATGGTTACTGGTAAGGAATACAGGCTTGACTTGCATTGCACGTTCATACAGACATACATATTTCGTGACTCACACTTGTAAGTAAATGTGGTTGTCAATCCCAAAATCTGACAGTGTGAACGTAGCCTATATGTGCAACTTCTCAGATTTTCTTCTCAGAGTTTTAGCATGCTGACAGTGTGCTTTAAGAAAAACATTGCTCTGATATTTGAAGTGGCAGTTCTTTAAAGGCGATGAATTTAGAAACTTAACCGAAACATATCAGCATGGTAAACAAACTTAAAAAAAAAAAAAAAAACACTTTCAAGCACCACCAACACTGACATCAGAGTACTGCATTTGGATAGTTTTTGAGATTATCTGTGCAAACAACCCACTGACTTGTCATTTGTTATTCGGAACTAATAAAATATATTAACATATAATACCTACTGAGATAGGGTGGTGGATGTGGGTTCAGAACAAGCAATTAAACCAAGTGTTACTTTCTGTCCTGCTTGCTGGAAGCACACTGAGGAATGTAACTGCGCCTCCAAAGGCTGTATGTTGGCCTAGCAGCCTGGAAAACCTCAGCTGAACAATGGGAGTCCTGAGCCTGGGGTTCACTCAAGCACACAATGGACTCTTTGTCTGCATTCTTGCAGCTCGCTGGGATGCTTTGTACACTATGCCAACTCACTGGGGCCTGTGTGAGCATCCGGTGCTGTTCGCCTGGGCTACGGCTGAACCGGCCTTCCCAGCTCTGAGTGCAGCAGTTGGGTGAGACACTTGTGTGTCAGCGCTCTTTGTTTCATACATGGAGATGCTAGCACGGATGTACCTGTCCATAAACTACTACTTTGGGTACTAAACAGTGTATTTAGATAAAGTATGCTAAAGATAAAGGGATTTGTTTGTCTTGGATCTTCTCAAAACTAGAAATTGAAACTTATAACTCACTTTGATTTACATCAGACAGTCCATGAAATGACCCCTTTGTTAATCGCCTCTAGTATTAAAGGTGCAATAGGTGATTGTCTTCAGAAACATTTTTTGTTATGCTGGTTGAAAGTCTCTTCACATCGCGATAGCAATCATTAAGTTAAGTGGTCAATGTATTTATATGTATTTATATATTCTGTGGAAGGTGTAGGAGCAAGAAATGTTCGTCCAATCAAAACGCTCTGTCCGAGCATTTTTATTGTCTTTTCCTACCTGCCTGTCCAACGTATGTATTAGCATACCTCTGCACACCCGGTTCGTGCAGACAGCGCGTTCACTCACGCTGTGCAGACAGAGCGAGAATGGCAGGCAACCATGAACAATCTGATCTTCCTTCCTGGTATTGTAGTACTTTTACTAACTGTACTGTAAAGTTTTCTCACCGCTGACTGACACATGATGTAGACCAGCGGTTCCTAATTCCAGTCCTCGCGCTCTGCATATTTTGCATGTCTCTTAGTTAACACACCCAATTCAGATAACCAGCTCGTTAGAAGTGAGATACGTGCATGAACTGTGTTCGGATTGACATGCTCCTTACACTCGCTTCTTTGCGAGGACTAGAATTGGGAACCGCTGATGTAGCCTATTGTAGTAATGTTGTCTCTGTTATTCTGGTCTGTGAGCATATATGTGTGCAGGGGGCGTGGCTTTAGACGCGATTGCAGGGAAGGTGGGACGTTCGCTTTCAGTGCTATCAGGCTAACGTTAGCATTTTCCAAGATCTCCTACTGCACCTTTAACATTTATCACTTGCTTAAGTCCAAACTTGTGAAATGATTGACTGTTCAACTTTTTGTTTATGTCTTCGGTGGTCATGGGTCAGGGGCTTCCTTAGTTGCGAAGCTAGACTGTGACTCGCTGGCTTGATAGGATGCAGAACCATAGTTTGAAACCAGACACAGTTGAAGTCAAGTGGTTGAGCTGTTAAGGCTTTTCAGACAAAGTCAGAAGAGTTCCTCCTGCGGTTTGGAGGTTGGGATTTTTTTTTACATTAATGAGACTTTTATGTCCCATAGATGGAAGGAGTGTTTATATTTAAACAGAACATTTAAAACACACACACACACACACACACACACATTTTAAACTGATTCTAAACATCTGAAGGTTTTGCTTTAGATGTTTGGAACAGAGACATGGTTTTAGTCAAGCTAGATTGGCCTGCTTGGCCAAGACCTTGTCCACTGATCTGCTGTGTCAGTGCTATTGTAAGTCAGTACATGTAGTTCCAATACACGTACTTAGTTATAAACAAGAATGAAGTTTGCATAATATTACATACTTAATATCAGTTTAAAAGCTAAGCATGCGAGGCAGTGGACTGTTAGGATTTAAATCATGTTCTCTCTCTTCGCTCCAGAAAAAAGCCAAAGGTGCAGAGCTGTTTGAACAGATCATGTATCACCTGGACGTTGTCGAGAAGGATTACTTTGGCCTGCGCTTCATGGATTCAGCCCAAGTCCCGGTAAGAGCAAAATGATTTTAGATAATGTATGTAAGATGTGCTTTGATATGTCAGCTGATTTGAGCTGATTGGTGGGCCTGCTATGCTCAAATAATCAACACTTGCTAGGGCTGTGACGGTCGCCATGACAACCGTGTCACCGCTATGGTCGGTTGTCACCGCGGTTGTCTATTGCCACCGGCGGTAGTGCACGTGATGTCACACACTCTATAACAAGCATAATACAAAGTTTTATATACAAAATGTAATAATATAACAGTTGCCAATTGTTTTATTTAGACTTTAAGTCTATGCTAATTCACAAATTACCCCAAACGCCATACAAGGCGTTTCCTTTAGATTGCCAGGTTTGAGCGTAGGAAAATACAGTTTATTCTGCATTCAGCAAATTTATTTCGTGTTGAGCAATGGACCTTGTTGGGAAACCAAATACTACATCACCAATCTGGAATCATCTCCATTCATGTCACCCATCCGCGTTTGTACAAGTGTCTTAAAGTTCACCTGATCGCAAACGCTCGACTGGTCAGGTTTGTATTGGTGAGGGTTTCTCCAAACTAGCCAAATACAAACGAGACATAAATGTAAGATGCTAGCAAGAAATGTGGCAGCATACGCCGCGATTCCTATTCCATACAGAGAGCGTGCAGATGAGGACTTAACGCGCCCGCTTGCTTGGTGGCGGAACAGAACCGTGTAAAAACCGGACACGACAGATGTCACGCCGCATCTCAACACAACAGGTTGAGTGCCTACACAGGACATTTGAACTTTGTGTCAGTACGTCAAAAACAGGACGAAGTAGTTTACTGTGGGGATTTGTCGTGTCTAGGGCTGCAACAACTAATCGATAAAATCGATTATCATTGATAATGAAAATCATCGACAACGATTCTCATTATCGATTAGTCGGGTCTGCCCACAGTGCACGTCCAACTTTAGTCGGTCGCGTCAAATTAAAGTTACAGCACTGAATAACACATTTCTGTGGCCAAAATGCATCTAAAAATAGTGGAGGAAACAGAATGAGATGCTGCGGGAGAAGTACGTGATCCAAGCTGCACAAAACATGAGAATTCTTTAAGCTTTAAGCTAATGCATTAGCGTAATGGCTAGCCTTGTCAGGCGTTTTGACAGATGCGTGTGCGTCCTGAGCGCAAAAACTTTCAGTTTACGGTCATATACTTATCTTTAAATGTCACAAATTCACGTGAGCATTTCCATTTTTGCATAAAGTTCCATCCTGAAAGTCTGCGTTAAGTTTAAATCTTTACTGAATGAGCGCGAGCACGGCGGGCGCGTGAACATGCATCGGAGAGGGATTAATATTCAGTGCAAAAACATTCATTGTGCTGAAATATCTGTTGTTGAACGTTAAATTAAGGTTTAAAAGTCAACATGTAGTGCATGTATTTTACGAGAGTAGAAACTGTAAAGGGATAACCGCGTATAGTTGTCTGAATATAAATATCAGATGCTTCATAGCCGCCTTAACCAGGATAAAGAAATTACAGTAAACGTGACTGTGATCAAAAAGTTGGTTAACACTGAGTTTGTGTTTTTATTCGTCTTTGTTATCTTAATTATTATCTTAATTTTTGATGAAGAGATTTAAACTATAGGCCTGTAACAAATTTATTAAAACAAATGTATTTAAGGTTTATAACAAATAATGTAAGCTTTGTGCCACTGCTGCTCTAAACTAACAGTATTGGTGTTTACTAAAATCATTTTTTAGCTATCTGTATTGGTTAGTCCTCCAATTATGCGTAATATCTTTAGTAACAGTGGACTATTTCTAATGCTATAATATAAATATTTCTTTCCTATTTTACTATCATTTCTTTGATATTTATTTTAGTGTTTTGCAGGCTGCGAGTTCACTGACGGAAGTGCTAAAATAAACACTCATTTGTTAATAGATGATAGAGGCGAGCCTCAATTATTTGTTGCATTTCTAAATTTTTTATATATATATATATATATATATATATATATATATATATATATATATATATATATATATATATATATATATATATATATATATATATATATATATATATATATATAGGGGTGTGCGATATGACGATTTTTGATCGTGGACGATAATGTCTCCACGATCTGCTTTTGGAGAAATATCGTAGTATCGTGCTACAGCGTATATTCTATCAACTGCAGTTCTGACGCCTCCGTTTCAGTATACTGTACAACGCCACATACATTCACATCAGTGTTAACTCAGTGGTAGAGTAACACTCATAGGACACTGCACTTATTCACAATCACAAAAGTACATTATTTGCTTTAAAGTCTTGCCGGTTAAACCTTTTATATGCGTGCTGTTCTGACACGCTTTTCCAGTGCATACACCTGAAGCGCGCACGCACTAAAAGCCTGTCAGATAGCGCCTAATTACTGAACTAAGTAATGTATCACATCTGATTGTGCTAATATTGTCAAAAACACACAACGTTTACATATAAACACAGTTGCTTATCTCTAAAGTGAAAGTAAACAACTGAGAGAAAAATAGATGCATTCGTGTATATTAGATGCGTGCAGGTCTTAAAGCGACAGTACCAAACATGCTGCTGACTGTCATTAAAGGGATAGTTCACCCAAAAATTATAATTCTGTCATTATTTACTCACTTACATGTTGTCCCAAACCTGTATTAATTTCTTTCTTGTGCTAAACACAAAATAAGATATTTTGAAACAGAACAGGAAAAAAAAAAAAAAAAAAAAACTCATTCAGGTTTAAAACAACTTGAGAGTGAGTAAATGATGATATTAAAAATAAAACACTATGACAGAATTGACAGACAGATGACAGAATTTTCATTTTTGGGTGAATTATTCCTTTAATGTTAATAAAACAACAAAACACAAAGAGAAAAATCACTCCCTGCTCTTGACTGAAGAACTATAATACAGTTGCTTTCATTAGAATCAATGTATAATTGATGTATATAGTGTTTCACTTTTTATATTTGTTAATTCAATACTGCTAAATACACCTACTGTACCTGAAAAATAAAAGCACTGTTTCTTTTATTCGTATTGTTTATTTGTAATGTGTAGCTTTGTTCTTATTTTTAAATAACAAAGATAAAATGATGACAAAGATTTTTATCTTCGCTCATTTTGGCCTAAATATCTGCCATTCTTTTTTTATTTTATACTTCGTTACCTTGAAAGGCTTTGTTTAAAAAAAAAAGAAAGAAAGGAAATTACTTTGGTTGTACTGCTCAGACAACTTGTAAAATAGTAAAATCAACATGACAAAAAAATCGTGAATCGTGATATTTGTGAAAAAAATCGTGATGTGATATTTTTGCCATATCGCCCACCCCTCTATATATATTTTTTTATATATATGTATGTGTGTGTGTGTGTGTGTGTGTGTGTGTGTGTGTGTGATAATTTTTATGTATAAATATAGGCTAATTAATATCATATCACCGCGCCACTGGCGGTAGTTGGTCCATTACCACACTTGCTCACCTCTAGTATGTGTGGTTGCGTCATGATTAAACTAGAGCGCTTCTGAAGTAATCTGCGGTGAACATACGTTGTAGAAAGCTTTGTTAAAAAATATTTTCCAAAGCTACATGCAAATAAGGAGTACTACAACATTACTTAAAATACAGAATTACTAAAATGTATGTGGGCAGCAACTAGTAGCCAGTGAAGTGAGTCAAAGAGAATTGTAACATGCACGCTCGACCTGATGTTATATGCCAATCCTCATGACTGGGTGGTCTTCATGATGTGGTTTGAGTCAAACACAACTCCCAGAATTCCTGGCTGTTTGGATGCTGTTTTTATTGATGTGCAATTTTTAAATCTAGTTTTGGTGCATTCCCAGCTTGCATTGTAGACACATTGTTACTGCACAGTCAGTAAAAATCAGGAGCTTGTTCTCAATCACATCTTTTTTTTTTCTTTTCTTTTTTTTTTCTCCTTTGTAGTGTCATTTGCTTTAATTTTTCTGAGGATTTTTTCAGTATTAGCAATCATCATTTCATAACTTCTGTTCAACTTAAAAAGAACTTCAGTACGCACATTCTGAGAAACTTTCTTTATTGAGAGCTATGTACATTTAAGAGTGATAAAATATTGAATCTTCAAAGAGCAGCAGACAGAGCTCAGGCTAGTGCAGTCTCTTACGTGAAAGAGGGAGGGAAGAGCGTGTGAGGAATGTGTGGGAGAGATCGAGACACTCTATTCTTCCATCAGCATGAGTGCCTCCACCCTCCCTCCCTCCCTCCCTTTCTCCGTCCCTCCACTCCTCCCTCCCTCCACATTGTTCATGCATCACCCCGTTAGAGCGGCCCAGCTCAATAGACGAGACAGAATTTTCTAGTGGTTTCAAACCAGAGTATGAAAACGCTTTTTGCCCGCCAGCCAAAGTAGCGGATGAATTCCCCCTTTATTTATTTATTTATTTATTTATTTATTTATTTGTTTATTTAATTTTTTTTTTATTTAATTTGATTTTTTTTTTTTTTTTAACTAGATATGTTGTTAAATGTAGTAATGTCTTGAATAAAAACTTCAAAAGGACATGAGGTTAATATTTTTAATATTTTAAATGCAGCAAACTTAAGGTTCTCCACATCTCCAAACGTGACATGTTTAATTTTCTTACGTTTGCAGCACTGGCTTGATGTCACCAAAAGCATCAAAAAGCAAGTCAAAAGTAAGTAAAATGCTGTTCTTATTACTGAACTCACTTCTTGGTAGATGTTGTTTTGGACGGGTTTGATTAGATGAGCTACTTTAAGGCCTGATACAATGCACTCAAGCACTCCTCCATACAGAATTAACCGTGGTTATTTACTCAGAAGCTCTGTTCCAAACCTCGTGGGCTGCTTTGCATTGTGTTATCTAGGTAGGCAGCTCACAAGTCTTGGGAACAGAGCAACATTTTTCCTTAGTGCTCTCAGAAATAGCTGTTTGTATAAGGTTAATGCTTTACTATGTCTGTGAAGGGCAGGTAATGATGAACCATGCATGGAAACTCTGTATTTCATCACTTGCATGACATTCTTTCTGAAATTCCATTTTTATTCTGCAGTCTTTAGCGATAATAATTATTTTTTTACTGTGCACTAGAAACCTAATTTCTAGTAAGGCATTTTGCTTTTTTGACCATATCTGTTATGCTCTCTGCCTTTTTCCTTGCTTCAGTTGGACCGCCATATTGCCTCCATATGAGAGTAAAGTTCTACTCCTCAGAGCCCAACAACTTGCACGAGGAGCTAACAAGGTACATCCTGTTTATACCATTACCAATCTACTAATATTCACGCAACTGTTTCACTCACTCCTTTCATCTTCATTATCTCTTGTAGATACCTTTTTGTACTACAGTTAAAACAGGATATTCTTAGTGGCAAGTAAGTGAAGTTATTTTGAATTGTCTAGAATGTAAAAATTAATGTTATTTGTCTGCTTATGTATTTAAGGTTGACTTACATGAAATGTGTTTTTGACCAATGGGTTGTCTACATTGACACAACTTAATTCATAAACATACAGTGACCCCCAAAAAAGATGTATTGTTGCAAAAACCTTTTACATCGGACGCGATTTGTGATAAATGTCTCACTGTAATGAAGTGCTTTGAAAAAAACACTTTTTTTTTTAAATTTTTTTATAATTCTTAAATTTCTGATATCTTTGTCTAAATACATTGTGATCACCTGGTTTGTTCCAGGTTAGAGTGCCCATTCGACACAACAGTGGAGTTGGCTGCATATGCTTTACAGGGTGAGTGACAGAACTGTATGTTTCTTGAAATCAATTCAGAAAAACTGTGATTTACACTACCTTTCTAATGTCTGGTGTTGGTACATTTCTTTTTTTAATGGTCAAAAGTTTCCTATACTCACCAAAAATACATGTATTTGTTTAAAAATACAGTAAAACAATAATATTGTGACATTGCATCTGTTTCTAATGTAAGTATAATTTATTCTTGTGATGGCCAAGCTGAATTTTCAGCAGCCATTACTTCAGTCTTCGGTGCCACATATTCTTTCATGCTGATTTGGTGCAGAAGAAACATTATTATTATTATTATTATTATTATTGTTATTATTGTTAATCTTGAAACCAGTTGTGCTGCTTCATATTTTAATGGAAACCGTGATCCATTTTATAAGGATTCTTTGACCATAACGTTCATAAAACCGGGCTTATTTGAAATGGTAAAGATATTTTTGAATGTTTTCTGTCACTTTTGACTAATTTAACGTTCTTGCTGAATAAAAGTTGTAATTTCTTTCAAACATTTGAACCGTTGTGTAAAATCCACTATATTTACACGTTCTTTTAATTTATGGTCACATGATATCAAAGAGGTCAAAAGTACTAAATCAAGGAATTAACTGTTAATATTTTGAAAATAGACATGACCAGGTTGTGTATACGAGATGTTGAGTAAGTCACACAAGAGTACTTACTCAAGAGTATGAAACATTTTAATGTCGGCACCAATAGCCTCATGGTTAGTGCGTCGACATATAGCGCAACTGTGCTCACGGCGACACGAGTTCGATTCCCGTCTCGAGGTCCTTTGCCGATCCTGCTCCACTCTCTCCTCCCAGTAATTTCCTGTCATCTCTCTACTGTCCTATATGACTAAAAAGGCATTAAAAGCCCATAAAAAAATAAACATTTTAATAGTATGTCCATATTTAAATGATACTAGACAGCGTTTTTATTCAGAAAATATTTTAGTGGATATTTAACGAAAAAAAAAAAAACAATTTAGATTTTTTGTCATGTAGGAATTTGAAAGACTAAGTTCAAAAACTTTTTGAATTTGAAGATCAGGGTAAATTTTAACTTATTTTGTCTTCTGGGAAACATTTTGTAGATTTTGAAAGGCAGTACTTAATGAAAATATATGATATTTAGGCAAAATAAGAAAAAAATACACATCTTCATTTTCCTTTCTGGAGCATAAGTGAGTGTTTGAACCTTCTGTAATAGTTGCATATGAGTCAGTTGTCCTCAGTGTGAAAAGATGGATCTCAAAATCATACAGTCATTGTTGGAAAGGGTTCAAATACACCAAAATTCTGGAAAACCAAAGAATTTGTCGAACCTGAAGGATTTTTCTGAAGAACAGCAGGCAGTTTAACTGTTCAGGACAAACAAGGGACTCATGAACGACTATCACTTAAAAAAAAACACAGCTGTGGATCATTCAGGTAAGAACACGGTATTAAGAATCAAGGAGATGTGAACTTTTGAACGGGGTCATTTTTATAAATTCAAATATTATTTTCTCTTGTGGACAATATGTAAACATCTTTTATGTGAAGTATCTTATTTAGGTCAGTACTAAATAAACAATAACATGCATTTTGTATGATTCCTCTTATTTTGGTAAAATAATTAACATTTTTCAGATTCTGCAAGGTGTATGTAAACTTTTGACTTCAACTGTAATTGTTATTGTTATTTTAGTTTGTATTTTTATTTAGGTTTTTCTTATATGTTGACTTTTGAGGCAAAATTGTTAAATTTATTGTAATATTGATGGAATTGTTTGAATGATGCAGTTGAATTGTTTTTTTTGTTTTTTTGTTTTCCATGAATATAGTCATTGTTGCTGACATGGCATTAAATAAAAAAAATAAAAAATATTTCAATTCTCAGCTTATTCCGAACTTTTGCAGCATTTTGGGTCACAGAGAAAGAGGGTGGACAATGGTTTGAAACATTTCTCTCTCATTCTCAAAAATAAATGACATCTCATTAGTGTGGGTCTGAAAGAAAGGCTCCTAATCCCCCTCTTCCTACTGTGCTCTGTGCACAACACTTTGCTTTCATTTAGAAACTTTTTTTTTAATGCGGTTTTGGAAACAGTCATGTCATCTCAAGTTTTAAGGGTCATTTCCTGACATGTTTTATCTGTTGGAGAGAATGATTTGTCCTTTCTTTCTAATCATCTCTGCTGTGGAACAACTTGAACTGAGTTGTAACATTATGACAAAAGGCGCAACCACAATATTTTTCTAAAAAAAAAAAAAAAAAAAAACAGTACAGTTCAGGCCATGATGGAACATTCTGTCCTGATAACTGTAATTTTTATACCAAAAAATTCAGCTGAATTCTGCTTTTTTTGTTGACCTGTAGAACCTTTATCTTTCAGCTGAATTGGGTGATTGTGACCCTGCCGAGCACGGACTTGACCTGGTGTCAGAATTCCGCTTCATCCAAAACCAGACGGAAGAAATGGAATCAGCCATCTACAACATGTGGAAGGAGTGCAGGTATAAATACGGGAGCTCATTCTATAAAAACACACCTCCTATCCGCACATGGCAACTTCTTTTAAGTAAGTGCTTAGAGAGGAAATATAAATGTAAAGCAGGTGAATGAATGTCAATGTGTGGGTCATCACCTCCGACTCTTCTTGGATCTCTCCTGTCTACTCAACCAAAGCTCTACTGTTGACCCTGAACACTTTGTATGTGATTTACGACCCATCACTGTAACCTCGACAAGTTGTAATCAACAACAGATGTGCAGCACCTTGGGTTGTTTCATTTTCTTCAAATTTTGCTCTATCCTGTTCTTTGCTGATGTTGCAGGGGCCAGACGCCAGCACAAGCTGAGATAAACTACCTAAATAAGGCCAAGTGGCTGGAGATGTATGGAGTGGACATGCATATGGTCAAGGTATGCATTTGAAGCATGCAAGAGTTTGTTAAAACCAGGATCTTGAGGGGGAATCTCTTCAATCCGGAGATATCCAGAAACGTACCTGTTCTTTATGTTGCCCTCTCCTCCAGGCACGAGACGGAAATGAATACAGCCTAGGTCTGACCCCCACCGGAGTGCTCGTGTTTGAGGGGGAAACTAAGATTGGCCTGTTCTTCTGGTAAGTGCTCCCTCACCAGCTCTTTATAGCTGAAGTGTGTCATTTCTACATCACTAGCAGCTACAAAAATGGAATTGTGGGGGGAAAAAAACTGCATTTTTACATTTTCAGAAAAAGATTATGAAAAAAAAAAAGAGAGATTTTAACAATAAAAAACTGAGTTCCTGTAGGTCCTTGAGTCTTAAATTCAGTTTTATAAAATTTAAGGTAACAAAAGTCTTAGATGTATTACATGGTATAAGAAATTATTATATTTGGAGACAGAAAAACAGTTAGTGTGATATGGCTTAATGTGATCTCCCTCATCTGTTTGAATGAGCATCTGGAAGTGGTAAAGCATAAAAGCATTTAAAAATAAGGATTCTGGTATTTAATTTAACAAACTCTTGTGGCTTTTATTTAACACATTCAGTATTTAGAATTTACTAGTATTGCCACAATAATCCGTAGTCTATCTTTCTTTAAATGCATTAGTATTTAGGGCTGTGTAATTAATCAAAATTCAGTTTCGATTTCGATTTCGGACTCCAACGATTATGAAAATACAATAATCGAGATAAAATGATTATTGCACCCTATTCCGCCCCCTTTCCAGCAGTGCGCTTTCACTCCTCCATAAAAGCCCATTTTCACGTGTAAATCAGTAAAATCATGTAACGTGACTTTTGCAAAATGGGACGTGCTTGAGTTATTAAACTTGATTAGATTTATTAATGTTTTTAAAAGCACGAAAGAGAACTTGCGCTGTTCCTCAGGAGGATATCTGTGTATGCGCTCAGAGACGGAGCAGAGCACGGACATGTAAAGTCATCTTGTAGCTGAACGTATGTGCCTAAACGGTCAAATACACGCAAAAATGTGTGAATATGCGGCGTTTAGTGATTATTCACGTAAACCCTCGTCGGTTATGTAATAAATGAATGTAAACAGATGAGAATGAAAATATGTGTGTAACAGAGTAAACTGGATCCGTGCGGCTCTTAAAGGTTACGTTTCTTCTGTCGACTGTGTGCTTAATATTAATCAAACAACAAAAGACAAAGACAAAATCACTCACTGCTCTTCACAGAAGGTCTTTTGTAGCTTTAGTAAGAAACAAAGGAAGTTTAATTCTTACAGTGAAGACTATGCTGTTTTATTTTACATTTGATTATTCAATATCTATAGTAGGCTGTTAACTGAATACTTTAGACTTGCATTTTTTTTTTTTTTTTTTTTTTTGGTTATATGGCCCACTAATCGTGTTAAATAATCGTGATTACAATATTTACCAAAATAATCGTGATTATGATTTTTGTCATAATTGAGCACCCCAATTATTATTAATATATTGGCATATAAATCAATTTCAGTACATATTAAACAAAACATGTCTTGAGTATTTGAAACTTGCAGTTACCCTGTTTTGCTGATAAACAGTGTTAAGTACTCATTGAATGTGTTTAAGTAAAATATTCTGAGATACATGATTTATTTAGAGATTGTATCCGAATGGATATACTAAAGCAATAAGCTCCAAGAATCCGTGGTTTACATTGAATTTATAACTGCTAAGGGGTGTTGTTAATGTTGTTTAGTGTTGCTAAAACCCCCTTAGCTGTTATAAATGCAACCAATCAGAATAATGGACCGGAACTATCCGTTTTATAAAGTGTGAATTTTATTTGTGCAGGTCTTAAAGGTTCTAAAAAAATCCTTGAATTTGATTTAAAAAAAAAAAAAAAAAAAACCTGCAGATACTCTTTATCATTAACTACAAGTTTAGTTTCATTTTCAATATTTGTCCTCCAGCTGTTGTCATACTTCAGTAAATGTAATAACAATGGCCATTTTATCTAAAGCAAACTGGTTGTCTGCACAGGCCCAAGATCACACGTCTGGACTTTAAGAAAAGCAAACTCACCCTGGTGGTAGTGGAGGATGATGAACAGGTAATGCAGGAGACAGAAGAGGTAAAGACACATCTCACCCACACACTCATACAGGTTCACACATTATCAAAAACAGTACGAACACTCTTGACTTGAGTGTGGTTTAAAGCTCATATTAACATACACCTTAAATGCATCTCCTGTGACCACTTCTGACTGTGATCAAATGGTTGTTTTGTTTGTACATAAGCAGTTGGTAGGTGTGTGGTTGGTCCTTCGAAGTTGTCTAGGGGATATTATGTTTATGCTACAAATGCAATGTAGCATGCAATTTTGCAGTTTACATGTGTTGTGAAGCATGTGTATTTGTGCATCCCGGAAAACTACTTTGTTTGTGTGTAAGAAAAAGTGTGTGTATGTGCTCTTGCTGAGACACTTGGCATCTCTAACAGCTTGAGTTAATAAATGACAGTCTCCCTTCAGGCATGCCTGGCCTCTGAAACACTTCACAATTTATAAAGCACTGGAGCTGTGAATGTGCGGACAGAACTGCCCATCACTCTAAGTTTGGAACTACAATAACAATGTCAGTCATGGCACATGATGGTGTCAGACAGCCAACAAACATGTATTTTGATGGGGCTTGTGTTTGGTGCACAGCAGTATGAGTTTCTGTTGAGTCTGGAAGTCTGTTGAAATGAATTCCAGCGTTAATTCATTCATTTGAATGTGACTCTGTTGTTTGTCGCAGAAAAGTGTCCGCTTATGATCTAATAAGATTGTACTCTGCAGTACAACTGATAAAAGCTTCAGACAGAATTTGATTTGCTCAAACAGGGCACATAGAAATTAGATTGAGCAACTGGAGGTTAGGGCTGGACCAGAATATTCGAATATTCGTTCGGTGGGTTGGCATTCGATTTTCAATTTTAAGATTCGAATATCCCTCTTTTTTTTTTTTCTTTTTTTTTCTCGAATACTTGGCATCCCCCGTGAAACGGTTCTCAACTTGTCCGCCTGTCTGAACATCTGCACCAGTAACAGACCGTTCGTCAATGAAAGACATTCGTGCTGACCTATAGCATGCATATATTTCATGAAAAATCTTCTATTATGAGTGCTCTTGCCGAACATTTACATTTGAAATAACGAACTTAAGCGTGCAAAAGACGTGACGTGAACGGACCCTCTGCTATCACAAGACCGAATGCGATGCATGCGTTTTCTTTCTGTCAACTGTCCCGAGATGCGAGAGAAAGTCTTGGATCAGTGTGCAGTAGCTCTTGTAGTGCAGACGAGATGCGCCGATGTGAAGCCGCTTTGAGAGAGTGAAAGAGAGAAGACGCGGTACAGCTGAATCACTCACGCTGTATTCAAATGACTGATTTAATCTGATATTTTGTGTGTATTTATTTACTCATCTAACCTACATGCTATATTCAATAAATGTTTGCAGGAATTTCCCTCATTATAAACTTGAAAGCTGCGGGGATGAGTAAAACTATGCGATATACACAAATTCAGGACCTGATTAAATATTATACAGAGATTTGTGAAATAAAATTCCATGACTTTTACAAAACTTTTCCAGGCCTGGAAATTGCTGTTTTAAAATTTCATAGCTTTTCTAGGTTTTTCATGACTGTACACATGCCGGATCCGTTACCCCGCTTTATTCCGGGACCTCGCGATTTACAAATTAAGCACTGGGCTACCTTATTAAAAGTATTGCTCTTAACAAACCTGTGTGTTTTGTATCTTTAGTGCAGTGTCCATTCTCGGAGCATATAAGCCCTGTCCGTGTGAGGCGCGGCACTTCCGGTTCTGTACATTATTAAAAGTTTATTAATTCTGAACGTGTCGCGTGTCTATATTGCACCAAAATGCGACACTGCACTCCCTTGGGTCCGCAGCAACACACCACGTATGAAGTCGATTGGATGAACGTTTTTCGACATAATAAAAATGCAAACAGACAGACAGAGATTCCTGTCTTTATTAGAGAGAAGAATATGTTCAGCCGCCTCCCTCCGAAGCTTCGAATATTCGGTGTTGATACTAAAGAAGCTTCGAAGCTCAAAAAATGGTATTCGGACCAGCCCTACTGGAGGTATCCGTTTTTGTCTGTCTTTGCTACCAGTCAAAGGCTTTGGAATGAAAGCTGATACAAATAACACTCTTGCTTTGTTACAAATCCTAATGAGTTGTTTCAAAGACAGCATCCTAAACTAAATGGAAATCATCAAGGACTGCTTTGAAATACTCTACATAAGCAGTAACTGAATTTGTGTACCCTTAAAGATAACTGTCTAAGTCAAATAAGCTTCTCTTAATAATGTAACGAAGGTGTCACTTTTCCCAGTGATTAAGCCAGTATGTTTTCAACAGCTTTTGTCGTCATGTTCTTGATTTTAAATTTAGGCTTCCTTCATTCCTTTTGTAAAACCAGAGGACAAATTAGTAGTACATTGCTCTTACATTTTGACCTCTGCTGTAGGGGAAAGAACAGGAGCACACGTTTGTTTTCCGCATGGACCATCCGAAAGCTTGCAAGCATCTGTGGAAGTGCGCCGTAGAGCACCATGCCTTCTTCCGCCTACGTGGCCCGGTCCAGAAGGGTTCAACCCGCTCTGGGTTCATCCGCATGGGCTCACGTTTCAGATACAGGTAAGTTTTTCTAGAGTTCATTAGTCATTCGTCCATCATGAGTGGCATATAATAAAACAGAGAAAAAAAAAAAAAAAAACAACAGACTTGGGGAAATAAACTTAGCACACACTAAAACCACTCTGTCAATGTAAGGGAAAGGGAAGTGGTATTTGGCCAAGTATGGTGACCCATACTTGGAATTTGTGCTCTGCATTTAACCCATATTCACACACACAGTAGTGAACATACACCTGGAGCAGTGGGCAGCCAATGCTGCGGCGCCCGGGGAGCAGTTGGGGGTTCGGTGCCTTGCTCAAGGGTCTCACCTCAGTCGTGGTATTGAGGGTGGAGAGAGTGCTGGTTATTCACTCCCCACACCTACATTTAAACCAGCAATTGCGTGGCAATGCCCAACAAGCATTGTGGATGCAAGTTTTGCATGGCCAAACACAACTAAAATCTATTTGAGGTTACTTGGGTTTTGTTGGAAGCAGCCACATAATGATGTTTCCTATCATATGGCATGTCAGATTTAATAATTGCGTAATATTCATTTGCTGGATTTAATTTATTTGAAGCTCTTAAAAGCATTACATCTGTACTTTTGCATCTGCATTGGCTTCAGTAGAGGCTGGTGTTCTCTTTTGATTTTTGTATAAATCCTTTCTAATCATGCCCAGTGGTCAGTTGAATGTTATTTTCTTTTTCTCTGGTTTGAGACAAGACTTCCTGTTTTTCATAGGTCCTCCTAACAATATCTTTTGCTAAGTTATAAATCGTAGCATGGTCTGCTCCAGGCGTGTGTGTGTGTTGGTTGTCCTTACTATGGAATTGTATCTTATCTCCAGCTGCCAGCCTGGAGCTTTGACGCTGTCCAGTTCAGCTCCCTATTGGTCAGGCTTTTTATTTGCCTGCATTTATTTTAGCACTTATCCTCGCTCCAGAATTAACCTATTTTTTACATCAATGAATTCACTTATCTTTGATTTCACCTGTATGTGTCTCTTTTTCATTGTTTGCTTAATTGTTTGCTAATGCTGGTTGGTCTGCTTATCCTCCAAAGAACAGTGGCTTTTCTCTTTCAGACAACATTAGACTTTCATTGCACTAAACCTGTAAAAGTAAATGCCTGCAGTCTTATCAAGTCAGCAGGGATTTATCAAGAAGGTTTTAAAGATATACACTGCCGCTCAAAAGTTTGGGATCAGTAAGATTTTTAATGTTTTTTTTAAAGAAGTTTCTTCTGCTCATCAAGGTTGTATCTATTTGATCAAAAATACAGAAAAAAAAACTTATTTTGTGAAATATTATTGCAATTTAAAATGTTTTCTATTTTAATATAGTTTAAAATATAATTTATTTCTGTGATCAAAACTGAATTTTTGATCCTTCAGAAATCATTCTAATATGTTGATTTATAATCAATGTTGCAAACCATTGTGCTGCTTCATATTATTTTTTTTTATTTTTTTTATTTTTTTTTGGGACCTGTGATTATTTTTTTTTAGGATTCTCTGATTATTAAAAATGAAAAAGAACAGCATTTATTTAAAAAATAAATTTTGTTACAATATACAATGCTATTTAAAAGTTTGGAGTCAGTTCATTTTTTTTTTTTTTTTTTTTTTTTCTTTTTTTAAGAAATTAATACTTTTATTCAGGAGGGATGTGTTAAATGAATAAAAAGTCATAGTAAAGACTTATTTTGTTAGAAAAGATTTCTATTTTGAACAAATGCTGCTCTTTTTAACTTTGTATTCATCAAAGAATCAAAGAAAAAAGTATCACATGTTCCAAAAAACATTATGAAGCAGCACAACAGTTTCAACACATAATAAATCAGCATATTAGAATGATTTCTGAAGGATCATGTGACACTGAAGACTGGAGTAATGATGCTGAAAATTCAGCGCTGCGTCACAGAAATAAATTCTATTTTAAAGTATATTAAAATAGGAAACCAATATTAGAAATTGCAATAAGATTTCACAATATTACTGTTTTTTCTGTATTTTTGATCAAATAAATACAGCCTTGATGAGCAGAAGAGACTCCCTTAAAAAACATAAAAAATCTTACTGATCCCAAACTTTTGAGCGGCAGTGTATGCATAACTGATGTTAATTTCTTTTATTTGTGGGAAGTGGGAAGACAGAATATCAGACAACTAAGGCCAACAAAGCTAGACGATCTGCCTCGTTTGAAAGAAGACCAAGTCGGCGTTACTCTAGAAGGACCATGCAGAACAGAGGTGAGAGAATGTCCTGTTGTCTTGGGGGATTAATATATTTAAAAATATAATAAATATTTAGGACCAGGACCAGGTTTTTTCCCACATTTATTTACTTATTTTTATACATTTATTCTTTTGGTCCCAACAAGTAATAGTCCAATTAGTTACAGTGAACCAGTCATCACTTAGTTGTTGTTTTTTTGTTTTTTTTTTCCCCCAGATGTCTTTGTGCAGACTTTTATGTCCATTTTTGCTTCCTATAAATAGTTTTAATCTAATCAGCTTTTGTTTTTAGCAACTCCTTTTTCAAATAGTTAACTTGCTTTACTGCTTTGTCATATATATAAAATATACTATTTTGAAGCCCCAACACTGATTCACTTCCTTGCTCATAATTCTGTTGTGACAGCTTTGTGATCTTACATAATAACATGCTTATTTTTTGTTTCCCCGCAGGTCCTAACAAATCCTCAGAGTAAGTATTTTACATTCCTGCATTGTGCAATGGAATTCTTATGGCTCTCGTATAGTGATGAAGTGACTTCCTGTTTCTACATCAGTCATAAAGTATGTGTCATTTGAAAGCACACAAACACACTCAGAGCTGTTCAGAGCTTCTAAGGACTCAGTTGTGTTACCATACCAGTGTATACTAGTTACTGTAGTAGTATTACAATATAGTGTAGTTTGTATAGTGACCGTTTATAAATGATGAATGATTTAATGCTCACAGCCTTTTTGGATCGTTTTTTATTTTATACCAAAATGGCCATTAAAGCAGTCAGTATTGTATTGAGAGGTGCTTTTCTGAATTGTTGTACAACCATTGTAAAAAAAATTTTGCTTTACAGAGATGCTTTCAAACAATGATTTTTCATTTATTTCAAGCAAGATTTGAATGTAATATAAGACATTAAATATTACTACTACTGTTTTTCATTCTTATTCCAGGTGCAAAATGCATCACTAGTCTATCAGCTTAAACACATGCGGTCAGACTGAGTGTTCCACTTTAGTCTTATAAGCACCTCTACTTAGACTATGATGCAGCTGGTGTTAAAGTTTCAAACGTGAACAGCGTCATGTGCAGGCACTTTTGTGGTGCTGATCTATGGGGAATTTTCAAGACTCATGCTGAGACTAATACAATAATGCTTCACAAGTATGATTGTTTTACTCGTTGCATTTTTAAAGATCTGGTCACATGCTGAAAACAACATCAGGAATGTCTTGGCTCACCATGGTTCAGTGTTGGTTTGACTTGACCACATTTTCTGGTCACCTCTATAAGGACCGTCTTTGTGCTGCCTACTGAAGTCAGTCAACAGTAGCTTATAAACCCTGATATTAGGTTTAAATTCACTTGCATTTTATTCTTATCTTTCCACAGTAACCGCAATAACGGAGTGAGCCCAAGCTTAGAAACAAAGGTAGAACCTTCTTTCTGTTATCCAAAAACACAGATAATACCGGTAATAAGAAATGTTTTTGAGCACCAAATCAGCATATTAGAATGATTTCTGATGGATTATGTGACACTGGAAACTGGAGTAATGGCTGCTGAAACTTCACCTGTGCAATCACAGCAATAAATAATATTTTAAAATGTATTATAATAGAAAACACTTATTTTAAATTTCACAAATATTACAATTTTATTGTTTTTGATCAAATTAAATGCAGCCGTGGTGAGCATAAGAGACTTGTAGTAAAAAAAATAAAATAAAAAAAAAGAAATATCTTACCGACCTCAAACTTTTGAAACAATCTCAAATCACAATTTTAATAACATAAATAAATGTTAATTATGAATTTGACTTGATTAAAAGGAAACCTGACACATGCATTTGATCATATACATTTGTTTATTACTATGAATGAGTCAGCAAGTTTATTTGTTAGTGTATATAATGCATATTTAGCTCATTTGGCTTGGAAAGGCTGTTTTGCTTTGAGTTTTTGTAGGACCTTAATGTATCCCACACGCTTTTTTCCTCAGCCCTCCCAAACACGGCCTCCCTGGTCCGGTATGCCTGTGGTCAGCAGCCCACCCTGTGCACCAGGCCCTATGGAAATCGAAACCCTCCCCAGGAGCCCCAGAGGCAGCCAATCGGACAAGAGGAGGTGAGCTTCTCACAATTTTAATGCAATAAAACCTCTAAGCAGGTTAATCTGATTCCCTGCTGTTACTTCAGGCCCCCACACAGCCAGTTAACATCACTTTGGCAGAGTGCAGCACTTGTATAAATGATATATTTGGACTGTTGTATGCTGCTGCTGGTGTGTTGGTGAGCTGGTGTGAGGTTGTGGTGCTGGCTGGTGACTGGTGCTGAAGGTGCTTCATGCTGTTTAGCTTTGACGTTGAGCAGATGGCTGCTTCAGCACAGGAGAAAACGCCTGCTGGGCTGACAACAACAAACTCTCTCTTGACGTGAAAGGCCTGTCTTTCTCTCGTACTGTCCATTTTCCCATCTTGCTTTTTCTCCCGAGGCTGTTTTTGGGGTATTATTGTGCTGTGCAGAGCTTTGCCTTAAACTTGAAATATTGAAAAGAAATTAAATCAGACGGTGGGGTGGGATTATCGTGTGAGTGTTGGATATGTTGGTCTGTTTTATGAAAATTTGATCCTCATTCCTTAATGTTATAGCTATTTTTTTTTTTTTTTTTTTGTCTAAACTTTGTTCTAGTCTGATGTTCTGAAACCCCAGTGGCCTTTTCATAAGGCAAGGTATGTACACTCCTGTTTTCAACCCTCGCTTCAACCAATCAGTGAATTTCTGAGGGAGTCTTCGTGATTGGCTTTGGATCAGTTATTTTTTCCTTTAGCTGGACAAATCAGTATCTGCATCAGTTCTTGATTCTAGTCCAAACCATCCAACCCAATCGGTGGGGTAGAGCTGTGATCTCAGCTGGGTAAATTGAATAGTGGGGTATAACAGCAAGCTGAAATGGTCGACTTTCTGGTTTCGGTTTTGGCTTTGTGACTGTCCTGTCCTGTCTTCTCCTTCGTCAAAACTGAAACTAATACAGATAGCCTCAGCATTAGTACCTGTCCTTGGCAAGTTAAAGATTGAATCAGCAGACAGGTGAACATCCCTTTCTGATGACAATTTCTAACTTAAGTTGATTCTTATTCATTTGTATTAATTCTTCTCACTAACCAAACACAACCCCCTGTCTAACCTAGTAAATAAGACTAAAAATACTTTCTTGCCTTCAATTTTCTACTCAATTTTTCTTCAATTTCTACAATTTTTCTACTCAAGTATATTTTGTTCTTTTGAAATTATTCAGCCCTCTTTTCTTGTAACCTTACATCTGTCTTACTATCTGCTTTCCCATGACCTTGCTATTTTTTATAATAATAGTAACAATTATTTTATTTTAATTTATTACTTGTAATTTTAATTAGTAGTAATAATAAATAATTGGTATCAATAAAACATATAATTAATGGTAATAATTAATATTAATAGTAAAAATTCATTTTGCTTCACAATGACTAATTCATAAATAGTAAGCTAGAAATATAGTTTGTACAATGGCTGTACAACTGTTTCAAACTAATTACACAATGTATCAAATTTTTATAGAAGTCGTTTTGCTTTTATATTTAACGTTTCATGAATTTCGACATGCTAAATATGAAAATCACATTACTTTAGTTTTTGTGTATCATTAACAGTGCTCATGAAAAAAAAAGAATGTTACAGAATCTTCTAGAATGTTCCCATCTTTGCAAAATCATAATTAATGATAGAAGTTCTAAAATTTACCTCACCTAAATATTTAATAAGATATTGATGCTACGTGAAAATAAATAGTACAATAATAATCAGCACCACAGAATTACAGAAGATTTAAGTGAAACACATTTTTGTTGCATTGTGTTATTTGCTCAGTAGTTTGAATGTTAAATTATGTGAATCAACTAATTCATTAAAAGAACATCATTTGTGAATCGGACATCTCAGTTGTTTATTGTTGAATGCAATGAGGAAAGAAGAAAGATGTTAAAGTGGTTCAGGAGACATTTAGCCTACATGCAAGAAATTAATGCCTCCTTTCTAGATAAAATAATTTGTACATTTTACTTTTTTTTTTTTTTAGAAATTACTTTTTTTTTTTTTTTTTTTTTTTTTAAGTCTGGACTTCTGCTCCATCTAGCCTCTCAGGCAGGTAGCTAGTGAGATGTCTACTACAAACTCATGTTATATTCAGTGCAGTTTTCCAAGTGAAATTTCATAACCAGGAAATGCCTTTTCTATAGTGCGTTCAGACTTAGCTCCCTTAGCTCCTTTACCTCTTGTTTTGTCCTGTGATCTGCTCTCTACCCTTTTTCGACTTCTGCACATCAGACTCTACAATATTCCTGTCCCTCATGCTAACACTCCCCCCTCCTCCACTGACCCATCCAGGCTTCACTCCCCCCCTCAATCCCTTCACTGACACCAGTGTGACCGACAGGCACCTCCCTGCATCTCCTCTCATACACGGATGCTGCCACAGCCCCTCCACCCCCGCATTCCTCGGATACAAACTGAGCTCCAGGGAACGCCAGGATAAAAGGCATATTCTCTGACTGAGATCAAGCGAGACTACCTGGGCTAAAGTCTTCCCATCGTTTTGTCCTTCCCCTCTGAGACTGAAACCAGCCAGAGAGATGAGATGACCTTCATGGGAGAAGCCTGAAATCCTCACTGTGGCTGTATTTTCAATTAGAATGATTTGGTCATTGTTTAACCAGCTTTGTCACCCAGGAAATATCCTGTTGACATTTATCTTGGCTATTTATTTGACATTTAAGTTATGCCTTGATCATCATAAACACACTTTTACTTGATTGTTTTAGGCTTAAGGTCCTTGCACACTGAGTCCGAAATTTTCGTATGCGTTTTTTGTATTTTTCCGTATTTGTCATCCTTTCCTATCAAAATGCTAACTACAGATGTGAAAACGCAGAAAATTGAACCTGGTCCGATTTTTTTTTTTTTTTTTTTTTTTTTTTTTTTTTTTTTTTTTTTTTTTTCTTTATGACGGACGAAAGTTTCGGAGGCAGTGTGTAAACATGATTGACACAACGTGAGGTCGTATTTATTTTTCAACGTGCGAAAATTTTGGACTCAGTGTGCAATAGCCTTTACTATACATTTAAAACCTTTCCACAAATAGGGTACTAAGTAGGGCATTAAACTCTCAAAAATGAAGTATTTTTAGTGAAAGGATGTACATGAATTTTAAAAGATAATTGTTTGTCTTTCAAGAGGTCAAGCTAAATATTAATATGAGATTTGATTTGATTTTAACAATAAACGTTAAATATAAACATTTATAAAAGAAATACTAAAACACCAAAGTGGGCAACAGTCCTACCTAAGTTGGGACTTTTTTTAGTCTGGACTATTTCATATAAATTAAAAATACATTTTCTTATTTGTGGAAAGTGCCATTATAATTATATATTTTATTTCAGTATATCTTTTTGTGATCATAATGATCTGATTATTGAATTGTCATGAGTTCTCATTTGGTTATTTGGGCAATTAAACATTTTTATCCAGTTGACAATGTGTAGTGCAGTATACACTGTTTTTAGATTAGTCTACAGCATTATAACCAAAGGACATATACATCTTACATGGCTTTAAGACGTTTAATTAAAATTAACAAACAGAAGCAACTCCCCATTGCGTGTTTCAGTTTCTCTTGAGGTTTTTACTGTACATTTCTGTAAATGACAAACTTTGTCATGTCTTAAGGTGGAAGTTTTTTTTTTTTTTTATTTTACTTGGTTTATACAGACACTGAATACTGGAAAGTGCAAAGTGGTTTTAGTCAGCATGGCAAGGAGTGACGTGTCCATTATTAAGCCTCCTTTGAAAGTCAATCTCATTCTAGTCATTTATGGAATGTGACCCTGTTCCCTCCCTCATTTTACTCAGGAAGGGAAGGAATGCATTGCTTTTTGTGATTCTGGTACAGGCATTACTCATGTGCGTGTGTGTGGTCTTTTAATCTAGATCTAGTGGAATGTGTGTGGTCAGTTGGCATATGACTGTGTTAGATAATGGTTCTGTTCCTTTTGTGATCTTCAGGAATGACCGTACTCACTTTTGGTTGTAAAGGCTTGATTATGCCGTTAGGGTTGTGCAGTACATCGGATATACAGGTGCATCTCAATAAATTAGAATGTCGTGGAAAAGTTCATTTATTTCAGTAATTCAACTCAAATTGTAAAACTCGTGTGTTAAATAAATTCAATGCACACAGACTGAAGTAGTTTAAGTCTTTGGTTCTTTTAATTGTGATGATTTTCATCTCAACAAATTTGAATACTTCATAAGACCAATAAAAAAAAAAAACATTTTTAGTGAATTGTTGGCCTTCTGGAAAGTATGTTCATTTACTGTATATGTACTCAGTACTTGGTAGGGGCTACTTTTGCTTTAATTACTGCCTCAATTCGACGTGGCATGGAGGTGATCAGTTTGTGGCACTGTTTGTGGTATGGAAGCCCAGGTTTCTTTGACAGTGGCCTTCAGCTCATCTGCATTTTTTTTGGTCTCTTGTTTCTCATTTTCCTCTTGACAATATCCCATAGATTCTCTATGGGGTTCAGGTCTGGTGAGTTTGCTGGCCAGTCAAGCACACCAACACCATGGTCATTTAACCAACTTTTGGTGCTTTTGGCAGTGTGGGCAGGTGCCAAATCCTGCTGGAAAATGAAATCAGCATCTTTAAAAAGCTGGTCAGCAGAAGTAAGCATGAAGTGCTCCAAAATTTCTTGGTAAACGGGTGCAGTGACTTTGGTTTTCAAAAAACACAATGGACCAACACCAGCAGATGACATTGCACCCCAAATCATCACAAACTGTGGAAAATTAACACTGGACTTCAAGCAACTTGGGCTATGAGCTTCTCCACCCTTCCTCCAGACTCTAGGACCTTGGTTTCCAAATGAAATACAAAACTTGCTCTCATCTGAAAAGAGGACTTTGGACCACTGGGCAACAGTCCAGTTCTTCTTCTCCTTAGCCCAGGTAAGACGCCTCTGACGTTGTCTGTGGTTCAGGAGTGGCTTAACAAATTCCTTGACACGTCTGTGTGTGGTGGCTCTTGATGCCTTGACCCTAGCCTCGGTCCATTCCTTGTGAAGTTCACCCAAATTCTTGAATCGATTTTGCTTGGCAATCCTCATAAAGCTGTGGTTCTCTAGGTTGGTTGTGCATCTTTTTCTTCCACACTTTTTCCTTCCACTCAACTTTCTGTTGGATACAGCACTCTGTGAACAGCCAGCTTCTTTGGCAATGAATGTTTGTGGCTTGCCCTCCTTGTGAAGGGTGTCAATGATTGTCTTCTGGACAACTGTCAGATCAGCAGTCTTCCCCATGATTGTGTAGCCTAATGAACCAAACTGAGAGACCATTTTGAAGGCTCAGGAAACCTTTGCAGGTGTTTTGAGTTGATTAGCTGATTGGCATGTCACCATATTCTAATTTGTTGAGATAGTGAATTGGTGGGTTTTTGTTAAATGTGAGACAAAATCATCACAATTAAAAGAACCAAAGACTTAAACTACTTCAGTCTGTGTGCATTGAATTTATTTAATACACGAGTTTCACAGTTTGAGTTGAATTACTGAAATAAATGAACTTTTCCACGACATTCTGATTTATTGAGATGCACCTGTAGAAATACATATTAATTGCCCAACCATCACCCAACTCTCATCTGCTTTTGAGTACACTATCTTTTAGTTTTTTTTTTTTTTTTTTTTTTTTTTTTTTTTTTTTAAAGTTTGACTTATTGCATATTTGAAATGTGATACTGTACTATTGCATAGCTGTAACTTGAGTCTTGGCCCGGCCTCAAGCATTTTTGTCCAGGTGAGTCACATTTGTCATATATCTACCGATGTGGACCCTGTTTGAGCAGCGTATATAGGGTTGCATCCTGTAATTGACAGATGGTAATTAACCCTTTCATCCTTCACAGCATGCCCTTGGTGACTGACCTCTTGGAGACGTGTGTAGATGAGGTTCTTCGAGCCCCTGTTCCCATGGCGACAGCAGAAGAAGTGGGACCAGGTGCTGCTTATGCCACCGCCAGCACAGCCACAGAGGAGACCCTCTCTCTGACCGGTGAGTTAATATATCGCAGACACAGTGGAATGCACTGGAAGAAATTTTGGACAGTGTTTGTCTTGCATAATTTTTTTTTTAATGTCATAATTTTATTCATTTGTTCACAACAATTATAAAAAATTTGACATCCAAGCTATTTTATAATATACATTATAATTGTTATAAATGTGCTTTTGTAACCTGGCACAGAAAAATAGTTTGTTTTAACTGGTAAAAGGTAAACACTAATATTGTCTGCTTCAAGAATACTCCACTTCAGAATAATAAGTAAAATTGTATTGGCTAGTACCAATCCCAAATACACTACCGTACAAACGTTTGGGTGCAGTAAGATTTTTTTAAATTAATTCTTTTAAAGAAATTAATACTTTTATTTAGAAAGGAGGCTTTAAATTAATCAAAGATGACAATAAGGAGTTTCATCAAAGATTCATTAAAGAATTCTGTAAAAAATGTATTATGATTTCCACAATATTATTAGGCAGCACAACTGTTTCAAAATTGATAAGTTATGTTTCTTGAGCACTAAATTAGCTTATGTGAATGATTTTGAATGATCATGTGACAAACTTCAGTATTTTCTTCTGCTGGGTTCCAGGTCATATGGGTTTTTCTAGTAACGAGAAAGCAGATATCACTGCAAAAGAAGCACTCAAACTGAATGTTTTCGAGTGTCAAATTCCTTTTTGTGACGTCAAACCTGTGATAAACTCTTATGTTAATGACATGTGGCAGATAGAATGGGATAAATGTCTTGAAAATAAGTTATATGAAACAAATCCTTGTGTAAGAATTTTTTTTTTTTCACTAATTTTATTGGATTGTTTTTAATGTAAATATACAGCGGTTTTATTCAGAGGTGTGTCTAACTGATTTATATAAAAATGTATCACCTGAATGTATTTTAGAATTTTTGTCTAGTGTACATCTGAAATGTCTTTTATAACATTTTGTTAATTGTATACCTTGTATAATATATTCAGAGATCATCATGAAAATAGCCTTGATGCTGGCATGGCGTTAAAAAGTGAATAAATAAAATAAATAAATGATCATGTGACACTGAAGACTAAAGTAATGACTTCTTAAAAAGTCAGCTTTGCATCACAGGAATAAATTACATTTTAAAATATATTTAAATAGAGAACAGTTGTTTTCAAATAGTAATAATATTTCACAACAGTGCTGATTTTACTTGGTTTTGATCACATAAATGCAGTTTTGTTGAACATGAGACTACTTTAAAAACATTTTTTATTAATGTTACTGACCATTTCTTTTGAATGGTAGGATATGTTGAGTATACAAATGTATATATTTAAATTAATTATCTCTTTTATTTAAAATAATAATTTTTTGCTTTTATGAAACAAAGTACAACTTGCATAATTTTACTTAATCTATTATTTGATTATTGTCTGCATAGTTATGGTATTTTCATATCTATTGTGTGATGTGATTATCCCCAGAGTGAACATGTTTTAATCCCAGCACATGCAGATGTATTTCCATCTGTCTTGTCTGACCTCTCATTGTTTAATGATGCTCACTGAATCTGTTCTTGTCCACAGAGGCTGCAGCTCGGCTCAAGCAACTAGAGATTGAAAACACTCCAGTGTCTGCTCCAGCCATAACAAATGTCAACCTCAACATGAACAACCAGGTCAGTTCAGCCAACCGGAAGCCCCACACACGCACAAGCATAAGCTTCTTATAAATGGTGTTTTTGCAATATGTCCCCCCTCCAGACACTGCATCTTATTAAAGCTTGACATAAACTTTAAATACAAGGAGCTGAGATTGTGTTGGCTGCTGTGCCAGTCTAACCTCAGGATGTACTTTAAATTAAATGTGAATAGGGAAGGTGATTACTCATGCTATTACAGCAGTCGTTGATCTCTATATCTTTTCCAGCTCAGTGACATTTAAGGTATTATGCTATTAAGAGCTGATGATTATTTCAGCCTGGACTATGTTTATTTAAGCAAAGAGACCGAAACACAGTTCAAACAAATTCATAATCAGAACACATACTTTGGTTTGTGTGCAGGAGGAAGTGGCGAAACTGACAGAGAAAGGTTTGAATAGCGTGGGCAGCAGTCCTGTCCTGAACCAGCTCAGATGTCCTGAGGAACTCAAGAGCAACATCCTGAAAGCTCAGGCAGAGGCAGCGCTCAAGGTATTTAACCAATGTCATAGGCCCCATTTACACGTGATATTAATATTCATCTCCACTCGGACAGTTGGCTGCTTGTCTTCCTCAAAGGAAGAGTGTCTGATTTAATGTCTACATACATGGTTTACGACCTCAACGTGTTAATGTCAGGTACTCTGAAAATGATGCATAAAGTTCTTGTATATGTTTTGTAAATGTTCATCTCTTTGTTTAGGATTCTAGAGATGAGCTTGGACTGACTCCAGACAAGAACTGTAACCTGCAGGAGGCAGCAGCCAGGTATGATGTACACTATATTGCCAAAGATATTGGGACACCCCCTTCTAATGAACAGGTTTTACTACTTTAGTAATTTCCATGAGTACAAATCTTAGGGTGTATTCACACCAGGAAAGTCTGCTAGGTCACTTGCTGTTTGTTTTTTTTTTTTTGTTGTTGTTTTTTTTTTTGCTCACGGTTGTTTGGTCCACACCCGAGTGTGATTGCTGTATTCACACCTGCCCAAAAGATCCGCACCAAAGGGGGAAACAAACTTGAGTTAGATTCAGTCGAACCAAACAAGACAGGTGTGAATATAGAACTTCCGGGGTGCTGCTCTGTGGCGACTAGGGCTGTCAAATTGGCTGAAAAACTAAATTCGAATTTAGTACTAAAATAGAATTATATTCGAATTTAAAAGGCATAATTTCTGTTAGAGGGAAAAAAAGCTTTTGGCTTCTCTCCCGAGGCCACAAGAGGGCACATCGAGCAAAATATTACCATACGCATTAGCACGTTTCTTCAAAGCAATAAAAAACAAGACTATCTTTGAAAAAAAAGTGTATAATGTTTAAAACGTTTTTAAACCATATATAATTAATTACGTTGCTTAAACAATTAGAAACAACAAGCATCATGTAAGTATGTATAGTTTAATACCGAAAACCAATCACAAAGAGTAGCCTACTTTTTTCATTTAAAAACATGAGATGCAGTGGGATGCAGAAAAACCGCCATAAAGTCTCGAGACATGTTTTTAAAGTTGAAATTACATAAATTTTACATGGCTTTCTAAACATGTCGCTCTCTCGTGCGAGACGCGAGTGCAACGGTGATAGACCTCCCTCCAGAAAATGCGATAAATATGCGTTCTGTTTGAACGGCTCGGTTTCAGTTTTGACGTAAACAACATCTTCTCCGCAATTGATGTTATCTTTTTCCACAATATTTTGAATGAGCAGCGCCGCATTCAGTGGGTTTAACTGGATGGACTAAAAAAGCATTAAAATGCAACGACACCTACATCGTTTCTAAACATGCAGCGTTTTTGCATTCGAATGTGGATTTTTATTTTAAATTCGGCAAATATTCGAAATTCGAAAAATTTTTTGACAGCCCTAGTGGCGACCTGCAGTGTGTTTCACGTGCGGCGTTTTTGTCTTGTGTAAATTTGTTTGTAGACGTGGAAAAAGGTATATCCTTTGCAACTATGGAGTTATATCCGTGGATTACTGGACTTATTGTTTGGATTTTAAGTATTAATTTAATCAATGCACTAAGTGTCGAAAAAGCCGCGGACGGTGTGATTCGGTTCAGCCGGGAATTCCTGCTCCAGTGCAACAAACAGGTTGAGCTTACATCGTATCATTGTATACCGGATTACCTGAAATCTTCACAAGGTGAGGCTATTCAGAGTAAAAGAAAACGGAGACGTGGATAGAGAGGCGGGAGTCGGCAGAGACTCAAAAGGCTGGGAAATAAATTATCCTTGCCCACAACTTTACTGATTAATGCCCAGTCCCTGAGGGGGAAAATGGAAGAACTAACAGCAAATCTATGGTATCTGCATGAATATAGGAACGCACGTGTGCTGGCAATCACAGAAACGTGGCTAAATGAGAACATTCTGTCTAGTGAGGTTAAACCAACTGGCTTCACAGTATTCCGAATGGATCGAAACTCAGATATCACAGCAAAGTCACGCGATGGTGGAGTGTGCCTGCTAATTAAGGAAAACTGGTGCAGATCAGTGGTGGTGAGAGAATCTCTCTGTACTCCTGATATTGAATTGAGTGTTTCTTTAACACCTTTTTACCTTCCTCTGGAGTTTCCACAGTTGTTTTTTACCGTGGTCTATATACATCCTCAAGAAAATTCAGCTAAGATCTCAGATGTGTTATATCAACTCGCACAAAGATTGGACTCTTTGTCTCCTGATGCTCCGAAATTTATTTTAGGAGATTTTAATAACTCCTCCTTAAAAAACTGTTTGAGGACTTATTATCAGTATGGAAATGTTTGCACCAGGAAATATAAGATACTGGACAAGTGTTATGGCAACGTTAAAGATGCTTTTTCCGCCTCCACATTGCCACCATTGGGAGGATCTGATCACAACGTTGTTAATCTTCGACCTAAATATCAAAGACTTCTTGAAAGGGAGAAACCTCAGGCAAAGACTGTAAAGATTTGGAATGAGGAGAGTATTATGTGCCTTCAAGGTTGTTTTGAGTGTACTTTGTGGGAAACTTTTGACTGTCCAAATCTGGATACTCATACAATTGTGGTTTCAGACTATATTAAGTTTTACGTGGAGTCAGTTATACCCACAAAAACGTATAAAATATTTCCCAATAATAAGCCATGGGTATCAAAGAAATTAAAACAACTATTGAATAAAAAGAAGGTAGCTTATTATAATCATGATATTTTAGCTAAAAGGGATATTCAAAGAGAAATAAAAAGGCAAATTAAGGTGGATAAGGCCTTATATAAACAAAAAATTGAAGCAAAAATGTCACAGGGAAACTCTAAACAGGCCTGGGAAGCAATTCGAAAGATAAGTGTTCCACACAAGAGAAAAGGAAAGGAAAACATAAATATGACCATGACTGTTGGAAAAGAGGGAGATTTTGAATTAGCAAATAGGTTTTGAGGGAAACGGAGAAGAAAGAAATAAGAATGAATCAATGATTCTGATTCCAATACTTTATTCATTAATGAGGTTGAAGTCAGAAAAATGATTCAGAAGTGTAATGTACATAAGAGTCCTGGGCGAGATAATATCAGTGGTCAGGTGTTAAAATTATGTGCTGGGCAATTATCTACAGTTTTCACTTTGTTGTTTCAAAAGTCACTTGACCAACACACAGTGCCAACTATATGGAAAACTTCAACTATAGTACCTGTTCCTAAAGTTAACAAACCATTAGAGTTAAGTGATTATCGACCAATTGCATTAACCTCTCTTGTGTTTAAATGTTGTGAAAGGGTAGTTAAAAGGTACATAGTGGAAAAAAACACAGCATTTATTGGATCCTTTTCAATTTGCTTATCAGTCAAACAAGGGAGTAGATGATGCTATTTTAACATTGTTACATATTGTTTACTCACATCTTGAGGGTCCTAAAAATCATGTGAAAATTCTTTTTGCTGATTTTTCTTCTGCCTTTAATAATATTGTGCCATCTGTTCTTGGTGAAAGATTGTGTAGATTTCTCTCTGGATGGAGGAGTCATTTTGTGGTTGCAGGATTTTTCAAGTAACAGAGTTCAACGAGTATGTGTGCGCACCTCATTGTCTGAATCACGAATATTGGTTCCCCACAAGGTTGTGTCCTCTCACCCTTACTGTTTATTATGTACACAAACAATTGCAGGAGTACTTGTCCAGCAAGATATTTAATCAAATTTGCAGATGACACTGTATTGTTTAGTCTCCTTAAAGGGGATGACAGTCATGGACCCTTTTTAAATGAATTTGTTTTGTGGTGTGATGTATCAAATCTTAAGTTAAATGTTTCAGAAACTAAAGAAATGTGCATTGATTGTAGGAAAGAGTCCTCAACCAAAGCGACCATTATTAAAGGGGAGCAGATTCAGAGAGTAGAAGAGTATAAATACCTTGGAGTTGTTTTAGATGACAAATTGAGGTGGGATAAATGGACTGACGCTGTGAGCAAAAAAGGTCAGCAAAGATTATATTTCCTTAGGAAGATGGTGTCATTTAGCGTAAGCCCTTCATTGTTAAAGGTGTTTTATAACTCTTTTATTGAAAGTGTAATGACCTTTTGTATTATCTGCTGGTTCGGGAATGTTACGGTGAAACAAATGAGTTCGGTCAGAAAAACTTTAAGTACTGCGAGTAAATTACTTGGTATCCCTGTGATGGGTTTACATCAAATTTATGAGACTAGATGTTTTGGTAAAGCTATGAAAATTATATCTGACAATAGGCATCCAATGCATAATGAGTTTGAGCTTTTGCCTTCAGGAAGAAGATTTATGATGCCAGGGTTTTTTAAAAAATAGGGGGAAAAAGTCTTTTATATCACAGGCAGTGAAGTTTTTAAATGAAAGATGGGTAGGAAGATAGTGTTTTTTTTTTTTCTTTTAATGAGCAGGTCTCATTCAGTGGTGGTATTATATTATATTATTTTATTTTATTTTTATTTTTATTTTTATTTTTTTGATTACGTGTTGTGGATTTGTTTTGTCCTATTGTGAAATCTGTTGTATTTGTCTTTTGTGAGAAACCGCGTACGGAAACAAGTCACTGAAACAAAATTTCCCCAAGAGGATGAATAAAGTTACTGCTACTACTATACCCTTAATGTTCAAGCATATAATGATATTTGAGAGAATTGTGTGCTTCTAATTTTATAGCAACAGTTTGGACAGGACCCTTTTCTATTCTAACATGACAATGCCTTTGAGTATAAGGCAAGGTTCAAAAAGAAATGATTGATTTAGTCAGTGTGGAAGAACTTGACTGGTCTGCAGAAAGCCAAGTCCTAATCCAAGCTGAACACCTCTGGTGTGACTTTAAATGCAGATCTTGAGCCAAAAACTCTTTACCAAACACCAACGACTTGTACATACACTATATGGACAAAAGTATTGGGACACCCCATTCTTTAGAACAGAAAAAGGCACTTACAAAACTGGCAACAAAGATGTATTTAAAAATTGTATTTCCATCTCTGTTGCAACAGTTTTGAAAGTGTCTAAAATGATTGTACCCGTATGTACAAGTCATTGGTATTTGGTGATGAGTTTTTGGCTCAAGATCTGCATTTAAAGTCACACCAGAGATGTTCAGCTTGGATTAGGACTTTGCTTTCTTCAGACCAGTCAAGTTCTTCCACACTGACTGAATCAATCATTTCTTTTAACCTTGCCTTATACACAGAGGCATTGTCATGTCAGAATAGAAAAAGGTCCTGTCCAAAGTGTTGCTATAAAATTAGAAGCACACAATTCCCTAGAATATCATTATATGCTTGAACATTGAGATCTGTACTCATGAAAATGACTAAAGTAGTCAAACATGTTCATTAGAAGGGGTGTCCAATCCTTTTGGCAATATAGTGTATTTGTCTTGCTGTAACAGTTGGGCACACACATTTACATTGTTACATAGTTATTTAAAATGATATTTTAATAATGAAAAGATGTGAATGGTGGGTGGTAATGCCTGTCTGTCTCTTAGCAGACTGATTGGTCATGGGCGTATGGGCAGCACATCCTCTCTACCAGTGAGTGGGAGAGCGGAGCGCCAGGAGTCCTGGGACCTGCTCAAGCAGCCCGGCCTGCTGCCCTGCTCTACCAGCAGGTGAGACCACAGCATGCAAAAACTACTCCAAGTACAGAGAGAAGATTGTACTACAAAGAAGATTTGCTTTGTTGTTTGAGTGTGTGGATTAAGACATAGTAGGGCCATGTGAGTGAGCCTGTGGGCCTGTAATCCTCCTGGGACAGAGTCTGTGGCAGTGGAGCACAAGCAGGCAGGCAGAAACTGGGGCACACCCAGATTAAAGGGGCCACCTGGTCCTCCCATCAGCAAGCCAGGACTTGTTTTATTTCTTTTGTACAGTATATGATCTTACACTACCATTCAAAAGTTTGGGGTTTTGTTTTTGTTTTCCCTTTTATTCAGCAAGAACTCATAAATTGATGAGAGGGACAGTAAATACATTTTAACTGTTACAAAAGATTTATATTTCAAATGAATGCTATTCTTTTAAATAATAAATGGACAAAAAGTTAAGCAGCACAAATGTTTAAGATGTTTTTTACAGTTAGAATTAAATCTTTTATGCTGTTTTTTTTTTTTAGTTTTTTTTTTTTGTAGGATTAAACCAAATAATATATCCTGCCATATCTGTCCTGTCCTGTTCACTCCAAACTTGTGGAAAATTATTGCAATGAGTAAATTAAACAAAACAAGCCTTTATTTTGACGCTTTTTGTTTCATTGCGACATTGAATTTTACATTACTGTGTGAGAATTTGTGTGAAAAACAATACAATGCTATATAATGTTACAAAATATAATGTTACAAAAGTTTCAACATTGATGATTAGAAGTAATAAGATGTTTGACTAAATCAGCATATTAGAATGATTTCTGAAGGATCATGTGACACTGAAGCCTTGAGTAATGACTGCTGATAATTCAGCTTTCTCATCACAGGAATAATGGCTGCTGAATATACATTTTGCACTTTAAAATATTAAAATAGACAACAGTTTGTAATAATATTTTGCAATATTATTGTTTTTACTGTATTTTTAATCAAAGAAATGCAGCTTTGGTAAGCACGACAGACTTTCTGACCCTTTTCCTATTTAACTAGTATGAATGTTTCCAAAGAGGCAGAACAAATTTGTGCACTTCTGTGTCGTAAAAACTAGACTGAGATGCTTCAGTTGCTACTTTAAAATAAATGATAAATTATTTGCTTTTTCTAATTGACAGCATTTCATAGATCATGTCCATAGACTGTTCCTTGTATTGAGGCCAGAACATTCCTTAATGTAGCCTGTGATTAAAAGCTCACTGTTGCCATCTAGTGTCAACTGTTGATATGTAGTTACAGATATGGCTGTGGTCTGCCTGGAAACACGTTCTTATGTAACCACATCTATTCATGCCACAGATTGACCGCACGATTAGCTGTGTACACTGACCTGCAACCGTTCAGTTCTGATAGTCACATGATAAAAGAAACATATGTCAAATGAGTGCCTTATTGTGTAAGATTTTATTTTATTTTTTTCTGTTTAACATCACATTTACAATTAGATGTCTGTAGAATCAAATAAACATTGTGACTGATGGTTAAAATTATATACAATATGAAAATGAGGTATTATGGAAAGGAACCAAAGATTAAATTATAATTCACCTCTGGTGCCTACATCAGTTGCTCAATTTGTAGACACCAAAATTATGGGTTTGATTCACAGGGAACACACACACTGGCAAAATCAGCTGCCAAATGTGTAAATAATTTCTACCTTTACAATGTTGCACATTTTGTCAGGACTCTGGAAGGCTGCTCTGTTCTGATGGGAAGCCGTCCAAATACACGCGCACACACACACAAACCCATAATCAACAGTAATCACAAAGTGACCCCAAGTCATTTCCTCAAACACTTCATAAGAGGTGTTCATAAGTTTTCATTCAAGAGTGAACATTGTGATTTCCTTTGAATGAACACTAATGAATAGCTTGAGAGGTGCTTTGAAATGCTCAAAGGTTTTCAATGTTTTTCTGCTCATTTCCAGTGCTCATAATCAAAAGGTTTGTGTCTAGAGCTCTTCTCAGACATGCTTCATCACTATTGAAAAGATCTGAATACTTTTTTTTTTTTTTTTTTTTTGGTCAGGAAAGAGGGACAAGAACATTTTCATCCACAGCTACAGCCACCATTGTTTTATCTTATACAGCAGCTTCAAGATTCAGTCAGGAAAAAAGACTTGAAGTGCATTTGTTCATGAAAGTGCTCATTCATTTCATTGTCTGTCCTCAGCCTGGAAGAGAACGCAGATGACTTCATCTCTTCTGTGCCGCTTCTGTCATCAGATCCAGTGAATGAAGCCCAGTCATCCAAGGTAACAGAAGTGGCTTAATGTCATTCCAGCTGCTGACACACTGTAACAAGAGTCCACAGCAGCTGTCAATATATACACTATCATTTACAGGGAAAATAATCCAGCACAACATCACTTTTATTTTCTTTGGCTGTCAAACATTCATAACAGCGTGTTGAGGCTTTGCTGTTTACTCAGTGGTTCATCAGGATTGTCAGTAGAGTGCTGCAGGCATGACAACCCCTAGTTAACATCCCCCTAGTTCCCTCGACAAAAAGCCAAGAGGAATTTTTCCCTTGCCTTTTGGATTATTGCAGAAGAATATGTGACCAATACATTTGTATGGTATTGAAATGTTTATCATGGTAATCTTCACAAATGACCACAAATTTTGTAAATTTTGAAGCCTAAATACAATTACCAAAAGTAAAAAGCTAAAGTTAGGCTAAGAACAAACTACACAACAGTTAAAATTTTACACGTGGGAAAGTTTGCAAGATTGTCTATAAACAAAAGGAGGCTGTAAAAGCAGACTCATGAGTAGATGAGCTTTCCTGCTTTGCATGAGGATGTCCGGGCCTAATGGTTAGGGAGTTGGGTTTGTAACCTGAAGGTTGCCGGTTCGATTCTCGCACCGGCAGGAATTGAAGATGGGGATTGTGAATGAACAGCACTCTCTCTGCCTTCAATACCATGACTGAGGTGTCCCTGAGCAAGCCACCGAACCCCCAGTTGCTCCCCGGGCGCTGGAGCAATGGCTGCCCACTGCTCCGGGTGTGTGTTCATAGTGTGTGTGTGCATTTGTTCAGTATTCACTGCTGTGTGTGTGCACTTGGATGGGTTAAATGCAGAGCACCAATTTCGAGTATGGGTCACCATACTTGACAATACGTCACGACTTTCACTTAATGTCCCTGACAACCTCTGTAGTCCCATTTAGCTACTTGTTAGCAACTGCCTTTTTCAAGACACACAAAAGCTTTAAAAAAAAAATCACAAGTGGTTTATTACTGAATTTATTTTGTTATAGAAAAAACGTGGTTGACCTTTTGTTAACCATAGACCTCACATCAGGCATATAACCAAAACCCCATTGACTTAGGGCTGATGGAACTCAAAGTGCACTTATTTCCTGGTTTCAGTATTTATTCCTGCAACACAAAACTATTATGACTATAATATTAAGTTAATGAAACCATAAAAAAAAAGAAAGTCATAGAATATCATAGAAACTTGAGGGTGGGTTCTTTGGACTTGGGACGCTTTGCATTCACCTCTCAATGCCACATTTACTATTTACTTATATTTTTATCTATTTATGTTAAATATTCTCCCTTTCTGTCTCTGTTAAAGGTTTTTGTTTTCAAATAATTACAAAAGCATCACTTTTTGTGATGTCTTGCCAGCATTGACACATCCTGCAGGAAATGCAGATCTAGTCATTCGATGTGCTTTTGGTTGGCATACGCTTTAGAGCATGTGGCTTTTTACAATGCAGGTCAAAGTTCAGGATCCTGAGCCGCTGACAGCCCCTCAGACTGATAACCTGATAGACTTCACAGACCCCATCCCTGTAGTAAGTTCAGCACTGCAGATCTCGATATGCTTGTAATGCTTGTAGTAAGCAAAATTTTGGCTCGATAATTGACTATGGCACAATAATGCCTGTTCTCTTTAGGTGTTTTCACATCGTTGAAGTATTAATATTCTATTAAAATATTTGATTTGACACAGGTGCCAGCTCCCAAACCCACAATCACTCCTCGATGGATCATTCCAGCTTCAGCACCTACAGTGAGATCACCTCTTTAATCATTTTGATAAAGATATTACATGAAAATGAAATTTGATAATGGATTGATTGAATACTCTGAATATGATACATTTAGTATGATTCAACAGTACCTCCAACTGACTGTAGAGTTTTAGCTGTTTTCCTGGTGAGGACTCCAGACACCGATCCATGAATCCCTGTAGAAGAACAGTAACTTTATCTAAGCGTCTGCACAGGGATGCCGCTTCATATTTCTCTGCAGCTCTGTAGATGCACTGTGTAGATTTATAGATTTAGAAGAAGCTTTCATATTGCAGTAGATGATGTTGACTCACAATCAAGCCACATGTTCAGTGGAGTGTATATTTTCATTACCCTCACTTCTCACATTTCTAGTAGTTGATTTAGTGACTGACTGCTTCCTCTCTCGCCTCTAGCAGTCTGGCACCTTTACTAACGGCCTCCTTGACTGTACAGCAAAGATGTCATCATCTCACCAACCTGAAGGGGCTGCTATTTCCTCACTCCCCCATCTCTCTCACCCTCACAATGTGATTGCCACAAGGTGTGTTTCATCCCTGCTTCATTACCTTTCTCTGCTCTGTTGAGGACAGTTGTCGTACTACTGTCCTAAGCAATCAGATTTACCATTTTCAACTTGGTAGATGATAAAAACCAAGAGCAGTCACGCTGTAATTTCACCATTTTGTGGGTGTTTCTCCACTGAGAGCCACTCGAAAGTAGTAGTGTATTCAGTTAAATCTACTAGCACTCAAAAGTTTTGGGGTCAGTAAGAATTGTTTAATGTTTTTGAAAAGATGCTTATGCTCACCAAGATTTTATTTGTTCAAAAATACAGTAAAAACAGAAATACGGTGAAAAACTGTTACATTTTAAAATAACTGTTTTGTGTTTTGATACACTACCAGTCAATCGTTTTTGAACAGTAAGATTTTAATTTTTTTTTTTAAAGAATTCTCTTCTGCTCACCAAGCCTGCGTTTATTTGATCCAAAATACAGCAAAAGCAGGTATTGTGAAATATTTTTACTATTTAAAAGAACTGCTTTCTATTTGAATATATTTTAAAATGTAATTTATTCCTTTGATCAAAGCTAAATTTTCAGCATCATTACTCCAGTCTTCAGTGTCACATAATCCTTCAGAAATCATTCTAATATGCTGATTTGCTATTCAAGAAACATTAATTATTATTATCAATATTTAAAACAGTTGAGTACCTTTTTTTCAGGATTCTTTGAATAGAAAGATCCAAAGATCAGCATTTATCTGAAATAAAAAAATTCTATTTAAGATAAATGCTGTTCTTCTGAACTTTCTATTCATCAAAGAAACCTGAAAAAAATCTACTCGGCTGTTTTCAACAATAATAATAATAATAATAAATGTTTTTTGAGCAGCAAATCAGAATATTAGAATGATTTCTGAAGAATCATGCCACTGGAGTAATGATGCTAAAAATTCAGCTTTGAAATTACAGGAATAAATTTCATTTTAAAATATATTCAAATAGAAGACAGTTATTTTAAATAGTAAAAATATATTTCAAAATTGTGCTGTTTTTGCTGTACTTTGGATCAAATAAATGGAGGCTTGGTGAGCAGAAGAGACTTCTTTAAAAAAAAAAAAAAAAAAAACATTAAAAATCTTACTGTTCAAAAACTTTTTGACTGGTAGTGTACATTTTAAAATGTAATGTATTCCTGTGACTGCAAAACTGAATTTTCAGCAGCCATTACTCCAGTCTTCTTTTTTTCAGGATTCTCTGATGAATAGAACGTTTTTAACATAAATGTCTTTAATGTAATTTTGGATAAATTTAATACATCCTTGCTGAATAAAAGTACTTTCTTAAAAAATAAAATAAAAATCATACTGACCCCAAACATTTGAACAGTAGTGTGTTTTTGCATGCAACATATCACTTTCAAACATACCAAAACAAAACTAAGGTTTTAGTCCGGCAGAAATTGCTTTAACTTCAAACACTGAAGAGTTGTTGGGGTGTTTTTTTTGTTTTTTTTGTGTGTTATGTTTGTTCTTAATTCAGCTTCTGATTGTAACTGCCAATTGCTGAATTGATTTTGACAGTATTGTGGCTCACCCAATCAAGGACGACAACCACAAGCCCAAAGGTCTGCTGACCACTGAACTCTGAGAGCGAAGCCTTGAGCACATGCCCAGCACCTGTCACTGGACCATCAAAAGTTTTCCTACATTCCAGGCAAACACATTCCAGTGCCCCGACAATGGAAGCACAGACTACTGGACTCTGGGCATGCATGGGGTTGCAATTTCATCTTCAAGAATGCTGGCTTTTGACAGATGGCATCTGCAAACCCAGATCTCAGCGCTGATGACCAAGAATAAAAGTATTGAACTCTGTTTCAGTGCACAAAGGGCTAACAACAGGGACCACCATTCCTTTTATAACTTTTATACCTCTTTTGAGTGACTCTATACAGCCCTTGAGTGTAGCAGAAGCACATGAATGACCCAGTCCTTTGTTGTGATGGGATAGAATGTTTGATCCACCTGCTGTCCACTTCCTGTTCAGATCTTCTCTGATTGGATGACTGTGAAAGAGCTTGTGAACCATCTTGGATCACAATGCATCACTGACTGTTTTTAGAACTGGAGTAGTTTTTCCTACAGAAAATCTATTTTTTAATATTTTTTGCCTTTCTCTTGCTCTGCTTTCTATATTTTTATGAAGTAGCTGCATTCATTATTACACTTTTAAGTACTGTACTCTAAACTGCGCAGTTGTTAGTGCACTATTGTGTAGCTTTGGGCAACTACAGTCATGAAGTCACTGAGCCAAGATTTGCTGTTTGAACGTTTTATCAATTCTGTTTTTTATCCAAACATAGTAGTTATGACCTGCCTTATTTTAATAAATCATATAAGATTTTAAATATACATGGACATATTACACCATAACATGTTACTACAGTGTAATTTGTCATCTACTGTGTTTAGTTGAAATATTTCACTGAGTGTTCTGTGTAGTGTGTAAGTGCAGTTCTTAAGTGTGCTTCATTGTGTTGTATTAGATGTTATGTGAGACACAGGAGCAGCTGAGTCCGTTGTCACCCACTGGCTCATACTATATTAAAACTGCGAAAGACTTGGACCATGTAAACAAACTAAAATGTTATTCACTGTGATACAATGGAAGAAAAAAAAAATCACTCGCAGTCTGTGCCAGTGGTTACTGCCTTTCATGGACCCTTCCTTCTCCACTACAAGTTCCACAAGCATTTGCTGCTATTTTTCAGTATACTGAAAAGTGCGTAATTGGTATAATCACTGGATCTGAAATCACTGGGATGAAATGTTTGGAGGTCAAATTTGAACTTATGTAGTCAAATCTTGTAAATAATTGTTCGTCGGATTTCTTAGTTGTTTATATGGTCTACCTGTTCTGATTTGCTCTGTCTTTTGTGGAAGTGCTCAATCACAGAAGGCAGTTGTAGCTGGAATCCGTTGATATGCTAATAATTTTGTTCTCCAAGTCTCACACTGTAGGCTTATTTACATACAGAATATTAATGATCTGTAGATGTCACAGCAATGATGTGTTTATATCAATACACTGATTGTAAGCCTTGTCATTTTGTATAATGTGATATTCCACAAGTAAAAGATATTTTAACATTGTTGTTGGACCTGTGCTTTTATGTGCATGCAGTGTGTATGTCTCCGTGTGTGTTTGTATAGAGAGAGAGATACTATTGAATTTAATCTTAATGTGACTGAAATGGAGATTTTTATTATTATTATTTGGCAGCGGCTATTTGCACTGTGTAAATAGCAATTAGATGCTATTTACACTAAGTGCAAATAGCTATAGATTTTATTTACACAATGTTAAAATAGCAAGATTTTCTGCTATTTATACTAATTACAAATAGTGGCAATTATCTGCACCTCAGTATTGTGACGTTAGTACATTATGCAGTAATAACTTACTGAGTGTAAACTCTAATTTTAATTCAAATTATTAAATGGATGCCACTTTATTGGGACAATAAAGCCATCCCTACACCTACCCTAACCCTACCCGATACTTTATTTTCAACTTTTTGATTATTTCCTTCATTTTCATTGAAAATAAATGTCTTTCCAATGCGATATGAGATTTGAAAAGGGAGAAAAAGGGCGATCGAGTGTCTTTTTTTCAGTGTTGACCATCCTAATCAGACGTTGGTGGGCGGAGTTGGTGTAAATAGCGTCTGCCAACAAGGCGGGCTATTTGAACTTAGTGTAAATAGACACTCCGTTATTAAATTGGAAATTTGTTTAAAGCAATGGATGATTTGCTGATATTAATCCAATATTTGTGAGTAAACCTATATAGCTTGTGCATATGGCTTAAGCATAAAAGAGAAATTTTGAGTAAATTCAATAAACCTTAGGCACTTGACAATGATTCTAATTTAGGTTTAGAAATAAACTGTAATGGATTTGATCAGGGAGAAGAAACCTTATATCAAGTTGTGCAAAAGGAGTGCACTTTTTAGTGCTCTAAAATATTCCAAAAGGAAGAATGTGTAATTGTGCCAAATGTAAATAAACACATAAAAAATTGTACTCAATGACAAAGTTGTGGTCATAACCTCATGCATTTGCTTGATTGAACCCAGAAACGATGCTGTCACTTTCTGGACTTAGAGCTGCCATGGACTCAGGTAAAACAACTAAAACAGCAGAAATCATTCAAGTCTACATCTGTGAGAATCCAGATGTAGGAGCATACTTGCCAAGTTATTCTGTTTGCAAGTTTGTCATATTGTCTGTTGAAACGTTTCCCCTGGCAGTGTGGCTGAAGTCTCCAGTGGAGCAGCAGGTGGAGCAAGAGATCTTCATGAGTCAAACAGGATCAAACTTCAGTCCTCTAGCTCCTATGTAAGCTCCGAACTTTAGTGGAGATCACACAAGACACTTTTCAGTTTTTCTTCTTGTTGTTCACTTCATATTTAAGGACATTTTAAGGAAATTTTGTTAACCTCATATTTAAGGAAATCGTTTAACAACAAATGTATTAATTTATTTTAAAATGACAGCATCAGAAACAATTGCAGATAACTGCTTAAAACTCATGCTTCTTGCGATTTCTAACCAAACTTTTTTTTTTTTTTTTTACTGCATATTTATACTTAAATACTCATATTATTTTACTCATATATAATCATAATATCATAAAAAAATTAATTGTTTGATTTATTCTTGGTCATAATGAAACTACAGAGTCAGTTGCTTAAAAAGACCCAATAGAAAATATACAAAAATTTTAATACATTCATAATCGACAGATCATTTAAACATTTAGTTCCAAATAAATTGCGGTAACACTTTATTTTAAGGTGTCCATAATACAGAGTAATTACCTAGTTAAGTACTTAGTAGTAGCCATTGTACTTACATGAAACAAAATGTACTTACCAAGTTATGGAACAGCCTATACTTACAGTTTGTTATTATGTACAATTAATATGCTGCTACTGTTACACATAACAGACCGACTCTGGTACACAGCTACTTATGTAACCAAAAGATTGTTACATATGTGTTGGAGACTTTATACAATGTAATTATAAATGTAAGTACACAGACATAAGCTACATAAAATAAAGTGTATCAAGATTGTACTTAAGTGTATTTCATGTGTATCTATACTGTACACCTTATCCGGCTGCACTTTAGTTTGATTTAACCCGTCAGCTTAAATACATGTAATACCTTTCTAATTACATTAAAATGACAGAATATTTCACAGGCATAAGCTACTTAAAATAAAGTGTATCAAGATTGTACTTAAGTGTACAAGTAGCTGTGTAACAGACTCGGCGTGTTACATGTGTAACAGTAGCTGCCTATTACATCTACATAAATACAAACTGTATTTACAGGCTGTTCCATAACTTAGTTACATGGTAAGTACATTTTGTTTCATGTAAGTACAACAGCTACTACCATATACTTAATTAGGTAATTACTCTGTATTATGATACCTTAAAATACAGTGTTACCTAAATTGCTTACAGCAGACAAGTAAACTTGTTCATCTGAAATCAAGGCACAAATGTTACTGGAGGAATTCAGTTTAATTGCATGATTTTATTTTATTTTGTTTATTCATTCATTTATGCAATGCTACTCGAAGCCCCAGTTATTAACCTGTTAGTTTTTTTTTTCTAATTAGAAGAACTGCTGCTGATGCTTTATTTGTCAGTCTAATTGATCGTTTAGGCAATTCCCCCTGTAATTCAGATCGAGACCACAGAAGGCGCAAAGTCTCTCTTTCAAATGGGCTGCTCTTTAATAATGACATTTCATCTGGACAGGAAAATTGGCGTCAGTCCATTGGAAGTTGAGAGGCAAGTTTCTAAAATTTTCGGCGTTAGATAATAGCGGTCTGTGTATTTATGATATATTACATTTAAAAAGTGTGTGCACTTACGCAGTAGTATTTGGAATTGAGCATGAAGCGCTTGGGCATATTGTCGTTACTGTTTTTTTTCCCCTTTATTTTTCCCTAGTGTGAACAGCACTGCGTAAGTTACAGTGGTTCCCTCACTTCTCTAATTAATTATGTTCATGTTTATTATTAGCCAGCATAGGTTGATGAGCCGTGAGGGAGGTGGCTTCGCGTTTACTGTTGCCACAAGCACAGCTCACATCTTTTAGTTGTGCGCCTGACGCGCGCTGGAGCGCACAGCCCGCTGTCCACGAGCGACTTCAGAGAGAACTACTGAGCGCACGCTTCAACTCAGCCGAGACTCATTCTAGTCGCGCATTTCAGCTTTATTCGGTACTAAAGCAGTACTTTATAAAACACATGGCATGGTGGCTGAGAGGAACGGAGGAATTCTCTCTTCGGTGTCTTCAAAGGAGATTCAGCACTGAATGAAACTGTGCAAATTTACCTGTCAAACGCGCAGATGTGCCGAGTGTTGAGAAAGTAGAGCTGTTTAATCGACTATCAACAAACTTCTGCTGCTTTGACTGACATTGACAAGTCATGGCATCAGTGTCGTGGAGACACGCGCTTTTCTTCTTTGTAGTTGGTAAGTTGAACTGGTTTGTCCTGTTTACGTCTGCATTTCAACCTGTTATGTTTGTTTCTGAAATTTCATACTGACTGTAAAACGCCGAAGACAGCAAACAAATCAGAACGGATCTATCCAGTAGTTTGTTTGTTTATCTGTTTGATTGGTTTAATAGTGGTCTATGGGAAGTATCTTAGTAAGGTGTAAGGTGAGTGAGAAGTTCAGTGTTTTTTTTTTTTGTTTTTTTTTGGCAGTGGTTTTGTAGGTTGGATTCATACAAATACAAACCTGTTAATAATGATTGTAAATTTTATCCTCCAACCAAAAATATAACATTTTTTCTGTAGCTCTCAGGTTAAAAAGTGAACACACTATTCAGGCAACTATATAATAAAAGATGATTTTGTGTTCTTTGGACAAAGGTAATGCATTTTTTTTTTTTTAAAAAGGGGCATTAAGTTTGGACAATGATTTTTAAATATTATATTTATACAGTTGATTATAATATTTACTAGCCAAAATGGGTTTAATATTTTTGTATGTTATGGTGCATTCAGTTAAATTAGGCCATTGAGATTAGTTAAAAAAAAAAATGGCCCAATTATTTTTTTTTATTAATACCTTTTACATTTTTGTTGTTTAATTTTTCATAATTTCATAAATGTTTTACTGTTTAAATTTTGCCAAAAAGTCTATAATATGCTATTTGATGGCAGGTACCATGTGATGTGGCAACTTACTCTGATATGGTGTGATAACAATGCAAGTATAGCTAGCATTTTAAATAATTTGATCTTAATTATATCCTGACTGTAATGTACTGTAATTTTGAGGGAAAAAAAAAAAACGTAATATTTGTACGTAGAACACAAATGCTCTTATCCCACTTAGTCTTTTTCATAACAATACACAGAGGTTGGAAGTTTTGCTGAAAGTGAAAAATCTATAAGTGACAAGCCCGTCCACGTATGGGTCAATTATCTAATTTTCTAATTAATAATGCATGGAAACCTCCTTCTGTTGGAAAGAATTCATTTCACACTTACCTTAACAAGCTCGCTGAGCTGTGCTGAGCATGACTAACAAGCTGTACTCCGTTTGTCTTGATTTCCTATCACCATTCAATTGGGATTGCTATATTTACTCTATGAAGATTCATGGCATGCTTTCTTAGGAAGAACGTCTATAAAGAATTTTAATGCAAATATGAGCGAATCATTTTTGTGAACTGACCTGACTCTCAGTCAAATAATGCACACATATGACTCTTCCTTTGTGACAGTGACAAACAAGTATCTGTCTCTCTGATGGCAAAGGGAAAGAGAGGATGCTGATGGATTCAAGTAAGAGAATGAAGCTCATGTAACTGCAGAGAAATATTTAATCAGTCTGTAGAAATATGTAACTCTTGAATAAACACTTCTGCTCCAGTTAAGCCCGCTGTGAGTGTCCTATAAAATATGTAGATTTAGCAGGGGAATCTTCTGGTTTTAAAACAGCATTAGGAAGCGATGAAGTGAACTCAGGAGGAGTGTATGTTAACTGATCTCTGAAGTAAAGTCTGCTACTCTTTAAAAGTATGCAAATAAAAAATGAAAAATGCAAGCTTGATTTGATGGGTTGCATTTCAGAATAGGTCATAATGCAATATGTGTTCCAACAATGCAAGTATGTGTTGCATTTTCACCAGGTCTGCAAAGGGCCCTATAATGGATACTACAGCATAAAACTAGTTTCATGACTAATAACACAGTTTAGAGACCCTTTCCTTTCCTTTCCTTTCCTTTCCTTTCCTTTCCTTTCCTTTCCTTTCCTTTCCTTTCCCCATTATCTTTCTTCCTTTTTAGATGACTCCTAACCCACTTTCTTTATGGATGGCTATATCCATCTTGTCCTTCAGATATGCACCAGGGGAGTCTGACAAGTCCCAGTATATTGATGGCATCAGAGAAAACGGTGGCTTCGTGCTGTTGTTGCGAGCTGAGAGATAAATGTCAAGCACACTTTTCAAAGTCGAACAAAGCTTTCATTGTGTTCCAGACCAGAATTGTGCTCTGTCCCACCAAGATTCATTGCTCTGACAATCTGACAATTGAAAGTCTACCACATAAAACACTAAATACAGTAAAGGACACTTTAGTGGGATGAAGGGGAGCACAAGGATGTGTCCTATACAGTTCTCTAAATACAGATTAGCACGGTGCATTTCTCTGATTGAAGTGAATAACCTGATGGCAGTGGGCGGGGAGATCTGGACAGCCGTAACAAGTGAAGAAGAATATATGGCTGCTCTATTTCTTTACGCTTGTCAGGACCGCTTTGTATTTCATTTTCAATGTACTGCCTTAAGCAGTTCTACCCTTGAAATAATTCCATTTACTAGGTCTTGAATCCAAGTTCATTAGTGAGCATTGTGTGCAAAGAATTTAGTGGTAAGTAGCAAAACTTAATGGGGTTACCTCGTGTTTTTTTTTTTTTAATACATTTTTATAAAATACCAAATAAAGAGTCTAAAAATAGAATTAAAGATATAGCGATGACTTTCCGCAAGAGTGTAGAGCTGTAATTTATCTGGATATCAGCATAGCTCAGTGTTTGTTTAAAGTTCACATAAAAATCTCTGACGTTTGATTGCAGACTTTGGTATCTTGACAAAGACACCTATATACACACAGGGTGGCATAGGCATTGAATCCTAGCTCTTGGCCGCTGATTGTATAAATAAAAACAGGCAATTTTTAGCCCTGGCCCTTGAGACGCATTTAACATTTGTCTCACTCCAAAATAAAAGTGGCGTTTTGTTTAATGCTTTAAGAAACAGGTGTAGCACTGAAAAATACAGTTAATATTTGATGTCGAACCTGTCGTGTGATGTTAGCAGGGAATCATCATATGAGAGTGCTCTCTGCAGTGGTGCTGGATGGGATGGAGCTCCTCCCCGCATTAGCTGATTATTCATTATGCAGATCGAGTTACCCTATAAACTGTGTTGCATCACTGTGGTATAAATTAGTTTTAAAGGAAAATAAGAGCTGGATTGATTCATCTGCTCAATGGCAGACTTGAGCTTAAGGCTCAGCAGGCCCCTCTTTTCACGCGGGGGACTGACAACATGGCACTGAATGTGACATTATATGCTGTGAAGTATCATTCTGGGGTCCGTGGTGTGATTGTCTAAAGAGACCGTTAAAGCAGCGTCGGACCCCATGCAGTGTTTAAGACCTCTCTGACAGCAGGAGCTCAGGAAACAAGATCTTTCTCGGCCCCCGAGTGGCATTGGCATCTCAACCGCAACTACTTGCTGTCGAGTTACAAACCAACACTTGAGCGAGTCAACAAAAGCATTAATTTCCCTTTAGATTCACATGATCTCCAAAAATATTTTTCATGATCATGGTCTTTTCAGAATACAGTAGACCTCAAAGATCAAGGAAAACTTTTCATTGGGTGACCCTGCTAAAGATATTACAAATTATTTTTTATTGTCTAACAAATTGAAACGTATAATAGATTTTAAAAAATATTATAAGAGCATTAAAAGAACATTTCTGACATCAAAAAAAAGTTTTTGACATCACAGTTATTGGATGGCTTGATTCTGTTTATATAGGCTTAGTTGCAATCTAAGTAATTCAAACCCCAAAGGTTACATTTTTTTAGAGAATCTTTGATTCTTAACTGAAATCTTGGCCCATTCCTCTCTCAGAAAGCTTGCAGATCACTGATAATCTTTGGTTTTCATGTTGCCACTGCTTTAAATAGTAAATTAAGGGTTTTTCTCAATTGCTTTGATCAAACATTTTATTCCCCTTGATGATATTGTTTTTTTTTTTTCTTCAAGATTTTCTGGTACAACACATTTTAAACTCATAAGGCTTCCAGCTGTATATCTAGGAACTTTTAGGGGTTTGGAAATCTTCTTGTATCCATAGACTTTCAAATATAATAAAACAATGTATTCACTATAGCTGTGTTAGAGCTCTTTTGACTTGGCCATGTTTGCTACTCAAATTTAGCACATGCATCGGCTAAATTTATGGATGTGTAACAGCTCAAGCTAATTAAGTTTTTTTATAAGTTTCCAAAGGCTTAGTTGTGTTGTAACAATTTTTTTATTTATATTCTGATGCAAACACACAAATTATCTTATTTTCTTTCACAGCTGAATGCTGGCGCTTGATATAAAGTGCATTTCAATTGCTGCCTACAACAGATTACAGTGCAAGGTGTCGATTAACTCTTACAGCAGTGAGTCACGGTGACCCGCAGCAAATGACCCTCTTTAATGGGATCCAGCCGTTGGTGTAATGGGCATGAGTGATCCATCACCTGTACAGCCAGATACGCTGACATTCATGGCCCCAGTAATTGCTTCATCACAAAGGGTCTGTGCCATGTAGATTATTTTGGAATGCCGTGATGGATGTTGAGCATGTGTGTGCGTGTGTGATAAGAAGAGTAAATGGTGGCATTTGCTTTATCAATAGTTAGAATCCATGTTACACAATGAGAGGACGAGCAAAGCAAGTGGCAATTTGCACTGGCACATTGCTTGCTTCCATAAATGGCAGACAGTACTTGATCAGGCGACCAGCGTAGTTCACTCGCAACACTACAGAATGTTTTGTATGGGTTGCTTCTTGACTGGGAGTGCTTTATATGACTGTCGCCATGTTTTCCCTGCAGCATATTGCAGGCTAATGCTTCTCTTCTGGCACTAATGCAAATGTTATCGTGCTTTTCTGAAGTAGCCACCGGCTGTTTTTGTCCATGCTGGGATAGCAGCATCTCTGTACACTTAAATTTTGCATACACTGGGACATAATAAGATTATTCGAGCAAGCGTGGAGAGTCACAGAGTACGTCACGCAGAATGCCAAAAAAAGATGTAATATAATTTGTTAAAGGTGTAGTCAAAATGTTCTTAAAAGGGAGAGCTCACCCAAAAATGAAAATTCTGTCATTAATTACTCACCCTCATGTCTTTCCAAACCCGTAAGACCATCGTTCATCTTCGGAGCACAAATTAAGATATTTTTGATGAAATTCGAGAGCTTTCTGACGCAGCACAGACAGAAACGCAATTACCTCATTCAAGGCCCAGAAATGTAGAAGGGACATCGTTAAAATAGTCCATGTGTATGCGTTGTGGTACTGTCATGAATGCGTGTCGAATTCTGACGCTGAAGAGAAGAAATTGAGTAAAGGCATTATTTTTGTCTTCTTTGCGCACAAAAAGTATTCTTGTAGCTTCATAAAATTACTATTGAACCACTGATGTCACATGGGCTATTTTAATGATGTCCTTGAATGTGGTAATTGCGTTGCTATCTGTGGAGGGTCAGAAAGCTCTCTAATTTCATCAAAAATATCTTAATTTGTGTTACAAAGATGAACGAAGGTCTTGCAGGTTTGGAATGACATTATTGTGAGTAATCAATAAAAAAAAAAATAAAAAATTATTTTTAGTTGAACTATCCCTTTAAAATAAAAATCCATTTTTCATCCTGTGCATTAAAATGTTGTGATAACTAAATTCATTTAGTAGTATTTAAAATTATTATTATTATTATTATTATTTCTAATAGTATCAGCTAGTCCACATTATAAAAATGTTTGTGATCGTAATGGTAAATGTAAGTACAGTGAAAACTAATAAATCTAACAGGACATTTAATGTAATTTTACAGTGTAATACTGCTGTTTTTGTAAGCTACTTGTGAGCTTCAGCATCTGTGATTCAACATGACTTTCATGTTTAGTACTATAGTAGGTTGGTGTATTATTAACATTATATCAGTTAATGAAATATACTTATTTAAACTGTAAATTAAGTTAAATCTGTAAAACCTAAAATGTTACTACCATAGTCATTTTGTTTTCCCATTCAGTGTTAAACAAAACAATGTTATTTAAAGGTGGGGTAAGTGATTTCTGGTAGCCAGTATTGACATTTGAAATCACCAAAACAAACACGCCCCTACCCCAAAAGGGTCTCATCCCTATTTTGATAACTCCGCCCCACACATACGTACACATTACGCATCTTTAGGCAACGATTAGTTCTGTGAAACAAAGCAAAACCAATGTTACTCACCTATCGAGAAGAAACAAAGCAACCTCAGTGCCCGATCGCAGGTCTTCCCGCTCCTTGAGTTCTCTCCAGTGCTGGAAAGCTGATCCGATATTTACACGGGTCCTACTTCTTGCCTTATCGGAACACTGTGTCTACACAGCTTTACTTGGCTACAAGTTTGTTTTGGTACTGGCCCGACTCAGTTTTCTAAAGCATTTTGAAAAAATGCACACCCCACCTTTAATGAATAATAAATGTTTACATTATATACAAACTGTCAGATGTAAAATTATTTTGCTATTCTAAATTTCTTTTTAAATACAGCACGATTTTATTTTTGTAATAGATTTTACTTTTGCTGAAATGGAGCTCTGAGTTTACGGCTGACTGGTCTGTGCTAGTAAACAGTCTGAGATGACCTCCAGCTTGGAGGCTTCCTGTGGTCCCAGAGATGGTGTCACATCTACAAATGACACCTCTCTCACAACAGCGCTCTGGACTCCAGTCAGACATGCCCAAACCATTGATACAGCTGCCAGCCTATATCACTGTGATGGCCACTACTGAAAAACAAAATGCACAGATGACATTTAACTGAGCCATATCACATTCATTTTGTGCTTATTTGGAAACAAAAACATGTCAAACCCCCTTTTTTTTTTTTTGCATAGAATTAGTCATTTTTGTTGCCACAAATTGCTCTTTTTTGATTACCCCTCAGCTGATACCAACATGTCCAACTGTTGTTCACTGTGTATATGTGTCTGGCTCTAGACTAGTACATCCCTGCATTATCTGTCAATCTCAGCATCTGTGCACCCATTTACTAACATGAGACACTCGCTCTGGCAGGCATTAATTTGACCAATTATGTGGCTGTTACACCTTAAGAGAACATGACAGCTTGACTGTCGCACAAAAAGCACACTGAAGAAAAGAATTCCAGGAAATGAGCAATTTCAGTATAATGCATCTGTCAGCAGTATTTGTCCAACGCCGTCTCAAGTGCTTGAAGCTGTAATCAATTTAACACAACATGTTTAAAGTAATCTTACGGCTTCAGGAAAAGTTAAACTTTATTGACAACATTTGTGGCATGATGTTGATTACCATAAAAGAATTTTGACACATTCCTCAATTTTTATAAATGTGCATTTACAGTACTGCACTTACCCTACCTGAGAGACATAAATGAGAAATTTTATCCCATATAGAGTGTTGCATTAGGATAATTTTGTGGAATTGTCTTAACGCGAGTCATTGTTTCACATAATTACGAGTTACATATTCACACATTTCGAGAGTCAATGTTTGGAAGAAGAGACATACTTAATAGGGTATCAGCTATACAAACACAAACCTGAATGCAGAGAGACTCTGAGTTATTTCATGTTTAGTTAAGCATAACAGATATGATGACACAGAGGAGGGAGAAGGGCACAGTTCTGAAACTACAGCTGGACTAGAAATAGTTCGTCTCCCGTTAGGTGCTTTTGAGCAGCATTAATTCAATGGACCAAAAGGGCACTGCAGAGTCATTTTTTGTGTTCAGATTCTAAGGCTGATCTTTTCTATATAGTGAAAGCATATAGTTACCAGGGGTTGTCATTGCTGCCAAAGGGACAAAAACATAATGAAAGCACCATACAATGACCATGAAAGTGGTCCATACATGTACGCTATATAATGTATCTTCAAGGAAATTTTCTGTTTTTTTTTTTTTGTTTGTTTGTTTTTTGGGGTTTTTTTTGCAAAACTTGGAGCATGTTACTGTTACCTAAAATAAAACATTCTGTTAATTAAAATACAATTGAAATAAAATATAAATATTAGATGAAAACTTCAGTTAGTTGTCAAGGCAATATTAAAATGAAAACAAAGTAAAAGCTAATTCAAAATAATAATACAAGTATAATAATATAAATGATACTAAAATAACACTGCACATGAGTCATATGGACTTGCCCTTTTGTGTTGCATGAAAGAAATCATGTTAAATGGGTTTCAAACAACAACATTATAGGGAGAGTGAGTGACAGAATTTTCATTTTTGGCTGAACTATCCCTTTTAACAGTCAACAGCAGCACATCATAAAGCTCCATAAATACTCTTCACTAAAAAGATGATTATGAATATGCCAGTCAAACCAGTCAAAGTTACAGAGATGATCAAGGAGGAAACTCAAAAAGCTCTCGTTTAGTTCTCCTCCCTTTCAAAAGTCATCTTAGAATGAGCATTCTGTGTATTATGCAAGAGTTTGAGATTAAAAAGAATGTCAGTGTTTGAAGAGAGAAAAATAAGGTCATGTATCAGCATAAAGTCAACTTTCTGTAATATTTTTAGCAAATAAAGTTTGCTAGAGGTTACTCTATTTTACAGTGTTTTATTGTAATAGTTTATTATAACCTTGACTTTAGAAGACCTGCATTATGCCATTCTGCAACCATACACAGCATTGAGAGCATCAGGACACAAAAAGCAACATTAAGCTGCCTTCTAAGATATCATGCTTTGGGCAAACTCTAAGGCAGCATCACATATATGCTTTAAGGATAAGGTAAATCCCAGAATGCACTGCAACAAGTTCATTGAAAGAAATGTGAAAAAGATGGCAGATGGAGTCGAGTCTAACAATAACTATAAATATGTTTATTTCCTTAAATACTGAAAAGTATTGATAAAAAAGATAAAAATCCATTTTAATCAAACTACCTAATTAAATATTCAAGGTCAATAATAAGGCCATATTCAGTGCAATTACACACTGAATTGCTATTCTGTGTGTACAAATACTGTAAAGTGGTTTGTGACAATTTGAAGTGGTTCTGAAAACACTTGTTTGTGAGTTTACCACTTAACAGTGGCCAGAACAGATGGATCCCATGATCTGTGTGGCCCAGCGTCCTCCTACACACTAAAAGTAATTGCAAAAATGTCTGGGAAAAGTTTGTTTTGTGCTTTAGCATAATTTTTTTCTAATGCCACTTCTTTTTGTTATCTAATGCTATGACTTTCATGCATTTTTAAGTGTGACTGAAGTGTCCAAATAGTACAGTATGTGGCACTACTACACATACAAAATTCACAATGTTGCAGTGATTTATTCTCTTTACACCATTTATAATGAATGGCAAGCTGTCTTTACTAATATCTTTTATAACGGGTTCAGCTCCTCAGGAAGCAAGCATGCAAAAATGAACACAGTACTGCGCCCTGTCCCCTTTACTGCAAGTGCTGTCTTGGTTAAAAATTTACTTTGCATAAGCAAACATGCCATTTTGCCTGTATTAGGAGGCAAAACTGGAACAGTTTTCCACTGTATTATTATTTTTTTCTTTCATCCATCTTCAGGGTAATATAAAAGCTTGCGCCTGCTAGAATTGCTTTGGGTACAAAGTAGTTTAGGCTGGGTTGTCAGAGGGTACCATGGTGCTTATAATGTGAAATCACATGTGTAGTACCATGATAAGTTTATACTGTAACATTTCAATTCTCTCTTTGTACATTTTTTTTTTAATTTTTTTTTTTTTTTTGCATTTGCATTTGCACTCCACAGCTGGAGTGACATATTACTGACTAACTGACTCTAAAGGATCCTGGATATCATCCAGCATAATGCAGATGTGAAGTGGTTAGCTGCATACTTTCTCACTTGCACGCACACACACACTCACGCACAAATGCTGTTTACACATGCAGAGACTAATTAAGTGTTCTATTGGAATGGTTCCTGTCATATTGAGAATATTGCATCAAAGGTCATATATGACATGCTTGATGTTGTCTTCTCTAGACTCTCATAGACTCGGTTGGTTTACTGCTTTGCACATCCAGTTTTCTGTGCCTTACCTCAACCATTCACTTTTTTCACTCACTTGTTTTGTTTTTACGTATATAGTCATTTTAAATATTTTTCACTTTTTTTTTTTGTTTACATTTGCATTGTGGGAATGAAAAGTTATTTAATTCAAGATAAGGAATTGGAAAAGTGAATGGATTTATGTTTCTTCTTGTCTTCCCAAGAGAGAACCATTTTATATTACTGAAGTTATGATTGTGTTTTAGCCCAGGGAAAATGTGAGGAACACTTTCTGTCCAATACTCTGAGATTTAGTGGCTCATATTCAAAATCTTATCACAAAAATGAACATTTTCTCTCTTCTGAATGTTACTGACTGCAGCACCAATGTGCAAAACATGAATCTCTTGGCATACGGAAGGGTAAACACTGGCGCACAAGCAAAAACATTCTCTTTGGAATCAATCCTTATGGGAACTGTGTTCTAAAAGAACAAGTTTTTATTTTACACAAAACCCAAATCTATCCTTTACACTATTGTATAAAAAGCCAAATATCCCTGTAGGGATTCAGTTTATCCAGTGAATTCCCATTGGGATCCTTCAGGATTATCATAGAAAGTCGGATTGAAATTCCTTATTTTTTGGACCTCACACAAACATGTTTCTTTCTCTCTTTATTTTTTCTTGAGGGAGTCTCACCTGTCACATAATTGATGTGATAGAGCTGTTGTTGACTAACAATGAGCCGAGGGGAGCGCCGTCACTGCGGCTCTGACCGTGAGCCCATCTCTCATACTGATCAGCCGCTTTCTTTACGGCACTGGGGGCAAGAGCTACACTGCTACTGTAGATCTCTGGAGGAGAATAAAACAATAGGAGGGAGAGCAAGCAGCAGATATGAAAAAAAAAATGACAGTCAGACAATGGTTGCTCTGTTTAAAAGGCAATTGTTTTTCCGAGAGCTGCACATTAATACCATTATATCAGAGTTAATGAAATGACTCATCATTGTTTCTCCTCTCAAGGCTTTTTTATTTATTTATTTATTTATTTATTTATTTATCCATTTATTTATTTATTTTTTTACATTCTATTCAGACCTGTGCTAGCATCTGGAATGTTTAATCTGTTACTGACTTTGTAGGAGAGATTTAAATTAAATTAATTGACTCATTACAACATGATTGCTGGTTATCTGGAGATGATGTTCAATTTTAAAGAAATGTCCAGGGTTCAGTCAAGTTAAGCTTGATTTATGTCTTTTATAAACTGCAGGGTGAATCTAAATTAATTTCTGTGATATCAGCAACAGGCCACAGTGTCTATATTGAACCCGGAACATTCCATTAACCATTATGAACTACAGTATGATTAATGAGAACGTTTCGAGGAAGGTGTTTGTGAACAGTGTTATTATTGAGACACATCAATATGGCAAGGCCATTTTCCCCAACACTTTTAACACATTATAAACATTATTGTTTCATTTGTGGCACTTAATGTAATCTGCAGTATTATGTACTGTACAGCAGGTTATGCATCTTATTGCGAGGAACTACTTCTGATCTCTACCGATTCTTTTGGTTATTTAGATCTTGTAACACAAATGACAGATACAGTCAAAACCTCATCATATTCTAGGGATGTGGTTAGAAACAAATCCCAGGTAACCAGTTGCCTTATTACTCCTGTGGGGAAAATAAGAAATAGATGTGGTTACTTTCAGAAAGGAAACATTTTTTCCACTTCACATAAAGCAAAATCAAAAGCAAATGCAAAAGCAAAAAAACAAAAAACAAACATATAATACATAATTTATAGGAAAGCTCCTAGAAATAGACATGAGACAATTGTTGACATACAGTAAGAGTGTAAGAGCTCTACAATTACATAATTTTGGTGTCTAGGGAAAACTGTTCTCATTTGTGATATTTCTTTACCATTGATCTTCATAATTTATGTAACTACATTTTTCACACACAGTACTAACACAGTGATCTACAGGGTATAAAATTATAATTTAAATGTTTTTCCTTCCTCATCCTCAGTTCTGTCTCTTGCAGTGAATCTGTCTGTGCTGGCGACAGCGTGCAGCAGTCACTATGGAAATGCCATTGAGGAGTTCTGCCTGGTCAAGTTCAAGCTGGACATGGAGGTTCTCGATCAGCGCCAGTGGTGTAGCTGGGAGGACACAGTTGAGTGAGTGATAAACATGCCACTTCTAGGCTTTATTATATCATGGTCATTTTTGATTCTGATTAGCTGACACATGCTCCAAGGACATTAACTGATGTCAAAGTATTATTGTCATTTTCTCTCCTGTGTGGTTGGAGATGAAACTGAATTAAGTGATAGTGATCCTAGAGCCACAGTGCAGAACGTGTCTATATTTTTATTTTTATGACTTTTTATTTATCAAAGAATCCTTAATAATGTGTCACAGTATCCACAAAAATATTAATCAGCACAACTGTTTTCAATTGTGATAATAATACGTTTCTTGAGCGCTAATTAGCATATCAGAATAATTTCCGAAGGATTATGTGATACTGAAAACTGGAGTAAGGGCTACTGAAAATTCAGCTTTATCATCACAGGATTTAATTACATTTTAAAATGTATTAAAACTTTTAAATTTTTTGAGCATAAAAGACCTCGTACAAACACAAAAATGACTGACCCCTAACTTCCCCTACACATTTCACATCACACACACATTGGTTCAGCACTCATTCAACAACTTTTGTTCAGTGCAATCCTACCTTGCAGCTGACACGACTGCGTGTTTATTTGAACACTTCATGACAAGGTCAGTGAAGAGCAGAGTTTTCTCAGTAAGAGAGATGACAGGGGTTCCCATATTATCACATACTTCAGAGGGATTTAGTGTGCCATGTGGCACAGCTCCAGGCGTACACCGTTCCTGGGAATGCCTCAATATGCCCAGCTGTCTCTGTGACATAATGGAGGAGGTTATTCGTGGTGCCCCAGAAAACACATGATATGGAAGAACTTTCACATTCCCAGGTTAACAAGAAGAACTGTCTTGTCTTTACTTTTGTGCCCTTGACAAATTGACCCTAAAAACTCTGCCACTCTGACGTTAGACTGAAGCCGTTGCGCTCCAGTGCAACATTCGAGAAAGATACAGTCGAGAAAAGTGACACTGGATGTCTAAGCTGTCGGAACAGGGCCAGCAAGGTCTGCCAGTCCCTGTCATCAACACTCCAGGCACTTTTTGTCCCATGTGGCCCAACTCGTTTCTATTGTAGCTCGTGTCAAGGTGCAAAATGCTGACTGTGTTTCACGGTGCTTAAAGTAATAGTTCACCCAAAATTGAAAACATTTCCATCCCATTTCTATCCTTTACCAACCCTCATGTTGTTCCAATTTATGCTATAGAACATAAAAGATATTTTGAATGTAATTTTTTTTTGTCTATACAATGGAGGTCAATGGTAATCAAAACTTTTTGGTTACCAATGTTCTTCCAAATATCTTTTGTGCTTCAAAGAAGAAAGTCATACAGGTTTGAAATGACATGAAAGTGCTTAAATGATGAGATTTACATAACTTTTCTTTTTTCTTTATATTAATGTGAGGCACTTATATTGGATGTGAATGGGGGCCAATTACTGAAGAATTTTGCAGCTTAATAATATTCTAAAAGCATTTACATTAATTACTTTGTTAAAATGTGTGTATTGTTTTAGTGTTTAAAGCATTCATTGTCATTGTGACATAGTTGTAAAATTAAATGCAGCTTCACACAGAGAAGATTCGAAACCATTTTTTACACAAAAATCTTGTTTACACATATTATCTATTGAATATTTTAACTTTACATTCACTTCCATTGTAAGTGCTTCACTAGAACCCAGATTTTTGCTTTACTCAGCTGGAATGATTATCTGAGCAAAATGGTCTCTGTGTTCATTAACAAAATTGCTGGTGCATTTGTTGTTAGTCAGATCAAAATCTCAGAATGTTGCTCTAAGGTTGCAAACAAAAAGGATTGTGTTCAGGAGGATGATTGATTCCTGGAGGTGTTGTTAAACTGAGCCGTCATTTATGACACAAAATGATTATTCATATCGCCTGCTTGACTGAATATGTCAACTATATTAAAAGCCGATTCCCTTTAGACAGTGAGTCATAGATTGTGTTAACTGTATATAATGGTTGGTAGTAATAAACAGTGATGACCTTGATCTCTGGTATTTTATTTCATGCTTTTTTACATCAGAAGTGCTTCAGCCCACCAAACAAAATCAAAGCCTTAACATTCTGGCTAACAATGTTTTTCTGTCTCCATTTCTAAAGGATCAGGATGCGATTAAACCTCAATAACAAGCACAGATGTGAGTTAGCTGGCTTTATTTAATATATAGAGTACATCAATAATGATTGATGCCACACTGCTTTAAATCAATAGAAAAATGCATACCATAAATCTGTTATGACAGAAAGTGAACAATATTACTTCCATTATTCAATGCAATATTTTTTGAAGAATCAAGTTAGATTTGTCAGCCTTCGAGGACAGCGGTTTTGCTCAAATGTTGGGATTTCATAGGTCTAGGGATCTCATGGTGTTCTCAGATCTGGAAGCAGGTTCAAGTGCTCTGCGCACCCGTGAAACAGCACTCATTAAAGTATGTATGGCCCCTCTGCTCCCTCCGTGAGGTCATCCAGCTCCATTGCTCAATTATGCACAAAGCACCGTCTAGAGACAACAACAGGTCTGAGATGAGGTCTGAGCAACACAGTAGAACACCATGTGGCCTCCAATGAGCCTCAGAAGTGGTGAGGTAAGACTTATCGAGCACTGAGGGCAGTCGACTGCAGGTAATTAAGGTTGTATACAAACGATCTGAGGAGGCCAGCACACTTGTACTTCAGCAAATTGTCTCACCTGGGCAATGGAGCATTAAACTACTGGAGAGAACTGGCAATCTACAGACTAACCCTTTTGCCCTTCCAGGGGTCATTCCTGTGAGTGCTGGTGTGCTCATTAAGCTCTTAAAGCACAGCCTGGAGGTGAAAAATACTTGTAAAATATATATAATTAACATGGCAGAGCTGCGATTATAAGCAAGTGTTTGTCTAAAACATAATTTCCACTCCTCTGAAAAAATCTGATTAAAGAACAGATGTTAAAACTAGAGATGCACCGATTGCAATTTTCTTGGCCGATTCCGATTTCCGATTTTTTTTTTGTAAGTGTACCGATACCGATTTTTACCGATTCCAATTTTCTTTTTAAAAACTATAATTGACAGCATATACAAACAAAAATCTATACTTCTTTTAATGCAAAAAATTGTTTACATAATAACAAAAAAAATATTAAACATTACAATTCCCCCAATCTGGACAAAGTTACAGATGTTCTCTCACTTAAACAACTCTCAAAATAAAGTGCTCTGTGACTAGAAAAAAGGTAGAAATAACAATTAACTGAAAAGGGGTTGCTGTACTATTTAAAGGGGTCATATGAAGTTGCTAAAAATAATATTATTTTGTGTATTTAGTGTAATGCAATGTGTTTATGCAGTTTAAGGTTCAAAAAACACATTATTTTCCACATATTGTACATTATTGTTGCTTCTCTATGCCCCGCCTTTCTGAAACGCGCCGATTTTTACAAAGCTCCCCCTTTTTAGAGAAGTGAGGCGTGCTCTGATTGGCCAGCTATCCAATGCGTTGTGATTGGCGGAATACCTCAAGCGTGAGATGGAAATGTTACGCACCTTACGCCCCTTTGTGATGCCGTATCCTGGCTTGATGACACAAAAACAATAAAACTCATTATAAACAAGGCATTTGTTGCATCTAGTGGGAACATAATTACTGATTATAATGACTTATACTGTCTTTTTCCATGTCACATTGCATCGCACCGCGTAAACATAACCATGTCTGCATTTGTGATTGGAGAATAGACAAACAACAAGCACTACTCTACACAGCTCAAAACTCGCGTTTGAATCGTCAGTGGCAAATTCTTTAAATAAGAAAATGTACTTGCAGGCTGTGAGTCAGAAGCGCCAGACTGTCCTTGCAGAGTTGGAATTGAAATTTTACTTTATAGAAACAGTCTTTGAGCATAGCTGGCAGGCTACTCCCAGGTTCAGGAAATAGTCCTCCGTTAAAATGCGCTGTACGTACTCTAATATTTGGGTTGAACTGTTCTGGAACAGTGTTGTAAATACAACTTAACCACTGATTTCTAGTTGTGTCCTCTTTAGGAAGCCCAAACAAAGTAGTTTTGCTTTCACAACGAAACACAGCGTCTCCAGGACATGGCACCAGCGGCAGCAACAATACTACATTTGGGCGGTGTTTTGCAAATCTCCCCACATCGTGATGTAGACATGTGGGGGCGTGTTTGAATGAGCCATTTTAGGTGGGCGCGGTCGAGTCTTAACTTTTATAAAGAATATCTCTTTGGTTTTGAGACTTTAGTCTTTGCAACTTCAGGGATCTTATCTATGCACAAACAGCTTGTAACACTCCAAAGAGAAAGGAAAACTTGAAATCGCATAATATGACCCCTTTAACAAAACAGATGTCATTTCCCATTTCCCATTTCGTTTCTTAAATTGTCATATTAAATGTCATCTTTCACATCAAATTCTTACACTGTTTTTAATTAATTCAGTTACAATAATAAGAAACTGTAGAGCTGTTACCATTCAAATGAAATCAGTATCAACAAACTCCATCTTTCCACTGAAACACAGAAGCTGCATCTGAAGTGATATTAGATGTATTTACACAGACTGTTTGATGAAGCTGAGCTGCCATAAATGCATTTACACTGCAAACTTTCGAATGCATAAAGAAATTTATAAGATTAACGTTTTAAATATTTTTAAACACACAAATAAGAAATGTTGGGAAAAAGGCAATGATAGTTTTAAATATGAAACCAAACCAGTAGGTGGCGTCAAATGACCGTTTGAATGAGTGAGTCATTTAGTCCTTCATTCAACAGAAAAGTTCAAAAGGATGATTCATTCAGAAACAGGCAAGTGACTACTGTCTTTATGAATGGGTTACTGAATCATTGACTCACTTGATTCTTCAAAAACATGGATTCATTCAGTAACGAAACACCACTCTGTTGCTCGGAGACACAAAACAGTTCTCCTGTGGCTTTGATTGGAACTATTTTCATTAATTCCGGTCCCTGGCCGGTCTGGTGCATCTCTAGTTAAAACCTTACCATGAAGTGTTTTGCTACTGATTTAACAAGCACAAAACAGGTTTAATAAAGTCTGAACATTAAATTAGTGTTCAAAAAAAAAAAAGTGGAGAAAAAGTGGAGACATTAACTAGAGATCTTGTTGTGGTTTTAGTAGAATAAGTTAACCAAAAAATGAAAATTCATACACTCATTTTCTTCCAAACCTAATTTTCCTTCTTCCGTGGCACACAACAGATGTTTTGCATCTAAAAAGACATAAAAAGTACATTAAAGACTTGTCTTGACACTTCAAGTTTAAATATACACATGTACAAATGAGATTTGGGAATTATGACAGCAATATATTTATGTCTTCATTTCTAACAACAGAAAAAAAGTAGCTGAATGAAAACCTTAGTGATCTTTGTTGCTGTCAGTATCTAGTTAGCAAAGAAAGGAATGATTTTGTGCTTCAGGGCTGGGATAATCTGCTAATGGTTACATGACAGTTCATGTTCTCCTAAACAGCTGAAACAGCATTATTTCATGAATTTAATCTAATTTTGACCAGCACATGTCTGGTCTGAATCTTTCAAATTTGCCTGCTGTATGTAATCAGATTTAATTTAGACTTCATACTTCATTGCCATTTTATGAGGTTTTGATGTGTGTTATCTGGATTTGTGAAACTCAGAGGTTACATTTGAAATGAGACACCAAATGTCAAACCATGTTAATGTGTTCAAAAAGTGTAATTATAGTCTGCTAATAAATGTTCTTTGTTGATATTTGAACTGAATTATGTTATAGCTGTTAATTTAAACTTCTATATCATTTTACAATATACTGAGTTTAATTGAACAAATTAAAAGCCTGATTAAAAACTAAGAGGAATGCTTCCAGAAACTTATAGTGGATAAAGCTGTGACACAGAAGGGTCATGTTTTCAGGCCAGAAAATATTAGGGCTTTTCCCCCTTGGCCTCTCCTGCAATCTATTCCATGACGAATGTTATCCTCTTGAAGCCAGTAATACATCTGAGGTCCAGTAACTCCAGCTCAGGCATCCTCACTTATTGTACCCATCATTTCCATGTACACCATCTGGTGTTTGAGCAGTTCGGACTCTTTTGGCCTTCTGTGACCTGTTGCCCTGTCCCTGATGAGGACGGGCAGCTCATATGATCACTTGAAAAGTGAGAAAGAAACTAAAGGCGTGAAGAGAAAGCAGAGTGACTGTTTTGGCGACGGCAACTGAAATGTAGAATTGCATGGTTCACAAACTGTCCTGGAGTTAAAACGTTGGAACGGAATGCAGTGGTACGGAGAAACATAAAACTTCCTGCAATGTCTGCATTTGGAAGTGTTAGGATTTATATATGGAAGTACTGCTATATAGCGTCATTCTACCACCGAGATTTAACACAAAAATGTGTTACCCAACTGTATAAAAAATTTTTTGGTACCTTTGTGGGAACTGAAAATTCAGGTCTCACTATCCCACTGTGACGTTCCAGCAAACCCTCATTTAAACCCTCCAGAATGCTCCATACTGTCGATAAAGCTTAACTTGTTTTGAAGCCAAATTCCTGTTGCTGCTCTCCATGCAGTCTTAGGCTTTAGGGTCTGATCCAGAGGTCCATCTGTTCCCCAAGCATGCACAATTCACATAATAGTCCAGGTGCTTGTAGGATAGTTTCCAGTAGCTCATCTTGAAAGCCACACTTGAAAGCATTTAACCCTTCTGTCAGCCTTGATGACACTTAATGACTTTGAGAGAGAGAAAAAGAGCCAACAAGTGGGTGACACCTTATAGTATGTTTCAACAATTCACATCCCCTTTAGTATCCAGGGGACTGAGATCAACAGCTTTCGTAACTGCAATAGATACACATGCTCAACATGTTTTAAAAGACGTTCTGCAAGGATCTGCTGTTTATGTGGGGGAGGGGGAATATATATATATATATGTATATGTATACATATATGTGTATATATATATATATATATATATATATATATATATATGTGTGTGTGTGTGTGTGTGTGTGTGTATATATATATATATATATATATATATATACACATATATGTATACATATACATATAATACGATTATATAGGATTAAAATAGGATTGATTTACTTTAAACAAAATTATATGAATAGTTTACACAAAATGAAAATTGTCATTATTTACTCGCTCTCATGTTCAACCCTGTGTATATTATTTCTTCTATGGAATACAAAAGATATTTTTGGAAAATGTTGGTAACCAAACTGTTCTGTTTCCCATTTACTTCCACTGAATTATTTGTCAACACAGTGGAAGTCAATGGGAACGGAAAATGTTTGGTTTGCAACATTCTTCAAAAATATGTTCCAGACTTTTGTGTTTGGAATGACATGAGTGTGAATGAATGATGACATTTACATTTACATTTATGCATTTAGCAGACGCTTTTATCCAAAGCGACTTACAACGCATTCAGGCTATACATTTTTTATCAGTGTGTGTGTTCCCTGGGAATTGAACCCACGACCTTTTGCGCTGCTAACGCAATGCTCTACCACTGAGGTGGACTATCCATTTAAGTCTACTAAAATGTGTTTACTGTAAATAAATACAAATAAAATGAAAAAAAATGGTACTGGGGTAAGAAAACTACTTGTTCTTTTTATTAAGTTTATTTTTCTGCCCCACTGGCATTTTTAAATAGTAACTACATTTACCTAATTTATTTCATTAAATATAAAAAAACTTTTTTGTTTACTCGACAAAACTACTAAGACAATTATTTGTGCACTGTATTATTTGAGCATGAGGTAACAATGTACTGCAGACTTTGCAAAGAGACTGTTACCGAAAGCAATGATTGATCATGAAACGCCAACATGAAACCACTGCTGTGATCTCTGTTCTGTGATTGGTTATAGTGGCAGGAAACCCTCACATCCCACAGCCTGAGCAGTGACAGTGTGCTGTAGTCATGGTCTCTGTGTGTTGATGTTTGTCCCTGACTAGTTATATTTAGTGGCGTTAAACCATTTTGAAATTCAATCTGCTGTCTTACAAGACTAAAAGAGACTTTCCCACCACATGGTCAATGGAGAAATGCACCAGCAGTCACCCTTTATAGACTCAAAGACTTCCTGAGTTTTATATTAAACTCAGTATGGTTACACTTATTTTAAGGTATCCTAGTTACAATTATAGTAATTAAGTAATTATATATTTAGGAACTGAGTAATATTAACACTATGTACCTACTATAGGGTTAGTTGCATATAATTATGCATAATTTACTGTTATTACTATGTAAATATTATGTAACGTGTAACAAGGACACTGTAAAATCGTGTTACTCCATGTGCAAAACAAAACATTTTCTCAAGAAAAGACATTTGAGCATTTTATTTCCCATTTGATCATTACAGTGCTGCCAAAGATTTCACCCTTAAATAATAATAAAAAATAATTAATTGATAAATAATTGAACTAAATATGAGAAATTATTTGAAAGAAAAGCTTTCTTGCCAATAGATAAACTTTTTATTAATTTAATTGTGTTCTTGTATTCAGACCCTTAAGCTACAAAAATCCATTAAAAATAAACATTTAAATATTTATTGTGTGAAAATGGTTTATATTCATGTTTACACAACGTGTGACTGTCCCTCTTGTGATGCTATTCCCCCACAACCATCAGTTTTGCCCCTAATAATTGTATTAAAGTCATTCAAGTTGTAATTTTGCCTAATTATACAAAAAAGTGTAGCACCATAATAGTAGATCTTGTGGTCTTTTGAAGATAGATTGTGTGAGGAACCAGTCCTAAATTTAAAATGCTATTCTACCTCAACTTCTTTTGTATTTCACACAAGAAAGTCACACGGGTTTGGAGCGACATGAAAGTAATTGATGGCCTCAGTACAAAGCCATCATGTGTTGTCTCACATCTGCAGTGAGTGCATTTTAACCAGAACTGCTTTATCTTATCTGTATTCACTTGCTAATTGCATGATAATAGGTTTTGACAGGGCAAAAACGAAGCTCCCAGGGCTCCTTATGATTAAACATCCAAATTTAACTCGTTCACTAAATTACTTCCTCTCAAACTGATGCTACAGGCTGAATATTGCCACAGCTGTTTCTGTTCAAGCTGGTGATGATACGTTTGACATCTCTTCTTCATCACTCTGTGCATTTGGATATATAAACACAGAAACTTGATGAAATGCTCGTTTGTCTCCTCAGCAGAGCAGAAACCAAAAGCTCATTTTCCACGAGTTGAGCACATCTCGTCCTGGTTTGATGTGCTCTTAATGAATTAGGCAGCTGCACCGAAATGGCTTTCAAGTTACATGAATTATTATAGGGTTACAATAGTGTTTAAAGCAATTACAGAGTAAAGAAAACGTGATGACTGATGTAGAGATGGATGCCACAACCTTATGTGCATATCTTTATAACATACACTGCAATCCGCCTGGAGAGGATATGATATTATTAGACTTCTGATTTGCTCATTTTCATGGTGATGACCTCTTTAGTGGCCTTATGAAATGTCACTATGGGACTTTGCCATTTATGCCGTTTGTATGGATCCATCTTTTGCCCTTTACAAATGTGCTCCTGTGTGGCTGGTCAAATGAATATGCATGCCTCTGTATTCTTATATTTCTGTATGTGTTGTGCTTTAACTGTCTCAGTACCAATAACAGTGAAATTTTACGTGCCAAAGTTGAATACATTTAGAGGTTTGTCTAATCTAAAGAATGAACAGTAATAATAAAGCTTAGCAAACACCAATACAAATAAATACCGTGCTATTTTCCATTATTAGCATGCTATTTAACTGTCCATTGTGGAGATACAGTTGGATGGTTCTTTGTCTATTTTAGTCTTTATTGTGAATGCTATAAATACACAGGCAGACAGAGCTGGTCAGGGGTGTGAGCTGAGGGTCAGTCCATTAACAGACTTGGTTTAACACAACCTGGAGCTTCTCCTGAACTTTAATTCCAGTAAAACGGACTCACTCCCACCACCATTACTGAATGTGTACCACAACTGTCTCTACGACTGGTACCCAGGCACACGATACAAACATTGTATGTATATATATATATATATATATATATATATACACACAGACACACATACATATACATATACATATACATATATATATATAGACAATTATATGTGATCATTATTATCAGTATAAAAGTGCTATATGTGGGCATAAAAATGGAAATATACATAGTACAGCTCAGTGCTTAAATCTCAGTTTTCAAGTCAATCCTTTAAACCCCTCTTTTGAATTTTCAGTAGTTCCAGTCATTCTCCGCTGGCTTCTTTAAATCATTCCCATTTCCTTTACCAAGCACCCTTAGCCTCTACAGCTTGGCTGTGCACACAGGGGTGACCTAGACACTCATATGTGTCGCACATTCCTCTTTGGGATGATGAGACGTGCTTTTTGCTCTGCCTGAGTGTTTGAGCTGCCATCCTGAGAGCCATCTTTATCCCTTGGGGTGAAATGTGAGGGGAGGGGGCGTGCGGTCTGCTCCAGCCCCCAAAACAGGCCCGGAAGAAAACTCTTGATTAAAAGTCTGCGCTGGTTATGTCAGGCATCCCACGCTAGGCTGACTGGGCTTATAAATAGACGGCCCAGGGGAGGGAGATCGGGGTCTAACACTCACACAGGGGCCTATTAAGAGCTCATCTGCACAACAGTCTCTCCTTGAGCTCTTTCACTGGAGAGGACATAATCTTCATCACCATCATTATTGGGGCAATCTCATTCCAGCAGGGCTCCTTAAGGGTCACTGAGAGAATCAGCTTAATAAAGGCAGTTATCAAGCACGCTCTTACACAAATATGCAGACGTGCATTTTATGGATGATTTCTAGTGGCTATTGAAGTTAAAAACTGGCATGTTGAACCACTCAAAAGAGCAATGTTTTGAAAGTGCCACACTGTTTGCACTCTTTGAGAAATAAACCTACAAGCAGCTTTCCTATGCTTGGCTCTGAACATCTCCTACCTCCTACAGGCCAGGAGAAAATATTTCAATATCAAAAAGAAAAAAACACACTTCACATTTAAAGCACCTTCTCGTTATCCTGACTCCTCTGAAAACAGGAGTTCAGCTTTAAAAATGTATAACACCATTTTATGCAAACCGCTGACATTACTCTCGTTTGCTCTCCTAAAGGTCCTATGGAGAACTAACCAACTGCACATTCCTGGTGGCTCTGAAGATGAACTGTTTCTGGCCTAACCGAATGGTGGACGAATTCTTCATCCGGGTGCACAGGCACTACTTCCATGACTGCTCAATGTCTGGACGGCTGCTTCACGATCCACCCAATCGGATCTTGGGTCCTTTTATTGCGGTGCCCATTCTGGTGACGCTACTCATGACTGCTCTAGTGGTGTGGAGGAGTAAACGCAGCGAGGGAATCGTATAATCGTCTACGATAAACTAACCAAGTACCTCCACACTGAACAATAGAGAAGGAGACATTTCACAGATTGCAAACACTAAGAAAGACTTGTTTCTCATCAAGTGGTTGTATATCCAAACACTTATAGTGAATGCTGTCACTGTGCTATCTGTACACAGACAACATACCAGTCATTTATACAGACAAAAACGTTCAACACTATTTCTTTGAGGTAGTTTTCAACTAAATGTTTTGTCATGCCAGAATTCTGTCAGTAAAACAAATCTCCAATCTGGATGCAAGTCATTATCATGATGACGGATAAGTTTCACCTTGGATGGACACACACCAAACTAAAGGGAGGACACTGTTATTCCCACGAGTTTGACAAACCTTTACCATCATGTGAACCTTGGAGATTGAACAATCATTTTGTGTCACCTATTAACCTCAGTGCATTTCACACTCATAAATGTGCTTTGTGCCAAATGATGACACTCATTCAGTCAGTCATGATTAGTATTCTTTTGTTGATTTAGGAAAGAAGAATAAGAAAAGAAGAGGGCTACAACCACGAACATGCCAATAATATTTACAATATCAGTGATCCCCAAAATGAACATCACCATTGGATATTGTAAGACACTCAAAAAGCTGTAAAAGATTCAAATGTTTTGTCCAGTATCTAAAGTGAATGTATCTTTTATAGACAAGTCAATCCCACAATGCATTGCTACAAAACAATTATCCAAGGTTTTGGAGAGATGTGATAAATTGATAGTTTTCAGTATTGAATGAAATCAATAAAAATCTTAAATTCAAATTAAAAATTGACTATTGTACACAATGTGTGGTGTACCAGAAAGAATCACTGCATTTATTTGATGTCTCTTATCTCATGGGCTCTCGTCATAAGGTCATGTCAAGGGAAAATATTTTCTTTCTGTAGCGGAGAATGTGTGTATTAGCACTAAAAGGATGTTTTCATTCACATGATTCTGCTAATTGCTTTTTTTTTTTTTTTTTTTTTTTTTACTTTTTATGTGTAAGTGAGTGGTTTAAAAGCCTGTGGCGAACTGGACAGTGGGTGATTTCTGTTGCAGTTGAAATAAAGCCATTTGCTCTCGACTCTTTTATTCCGTACATTTCCCCTCATTAGGGGTTTGCTTTGTAGCACATCATATGCTGTCAGGTGAACAAACCGTAACAAAGGTAGGCATGTGGTCATGAGTCACCAGAAGTTTAGCTGTTAAATTACAGCATGATTGATCAGTCTATTTACAAAACTGCTTTGATGTTCATGGCGCATGATTTTGATGTTTCTGCATTTTGTTGCAAGAAGGATGTTCATGGATTCATGTATTATGCTCTTTTTACCCTTAGCTTAATCTTGTAATGTCAAAGATGAATAAGAAATTATTGTAAATAACTGCCTGCATCACCAACGCGCTTATTTGCCACTATTTTATAATGCAAATTTTAAAGCATTATGCTAGTAAACCTAAATCAGTAACCCACCTAACTCCATTAAAAAAAGAAAAGACACAAAGAAAACAACAGAAACGCACTGCGAGTCACTGTCATTGGTTTTGAAATAAAGGTCTCAACAATACAGGGCAAACTTATTAATGAAAGTCAGCTTAACCACAAAAGTAAAACATTTTAAAAATCACTAAACAGCTTTCATTTCAGCTTAGACACAACTCAGACATGACAGTACTTTCAATAATCATAATTTCTTTCCTCTCCGCCTACTACTGTATGTCTAAAAATCACAGCCTTCAGGAATCTTTACCGAGTTTAACTGTGAAGGAACAAATTAGTGACTGGCAAATGGAGAGCTATGAGGAATTACGTTATTTAAGTGATCTCAGGTTATTATTCTTTTATTTAAATTGTCAGATATTAAATTATGCATTTGATTTTTCATATATTAATTCTAAAAAACTGATGACCTTATAAGCAATCCATATGCTTTTCCTCAGATAATGGATGTCACTGTGCTTTGAATGCAAATTGTTTGGACACCTCAGGCAAAGTTTTTATGAAAAAGTGTAAATCCTTAAATCCGACTATAATTCATAAATATGAAAGTTCTACTGGGAGATTTAAGGTTGTGTCACAGACTTGCATATGCCTCAATATTCACATTTATCTGGCTGGTGAGAATCATAAAGTATTGGCAAGACTTTACAAAAACAGGCTGTTGTGACATTATGAATGGTCATAACATTTACACAACTATAATTTTTTCAGAGTAAACAATGAGCTGATTTATTGGTGCTATATCAGGCAAATTCATCTCTCTTGGGCAACATTCAACGCTTATGTAATATGTATGTGGAATCGATAAAGGATTTCAGATGTGCTGTCCCTGGCCTCATATGCTTTATTGATTGCGTATGAAGTGCAGAGTATTGAATAAATCTTATCCTATATCACAAGATGCCATTCAATACATGCCAATAGCAGGATTCCCTTTAGCTGCACCGTGAAGTACCATTTAATACTGACGGCACATTTCCCAGAGATTAATGGATCACTAGTTGATGCATCAGCTATTTATCACTTTAATAACAGGCAATTAAAAATGTTGTCTAATCACCTTGATGGAGAGGGAGGGGAATAATCACCTCAAATACATGCATTTGGAGCCATATTTGAAAGGACATTCCTTTCTGCTAGATGAAAGGGTAAACAGAATGACATAAGGAATATTCACAGACTCTTCGCTAATGAGACAAACCCGTCATCCATCTCTGGAGTCGCACCGGAGCTAATAGTCATCACAAGGGAGTTATTTTCAGTTACACTCAAAGTGTTACTGTAAGTAATGCACCAATTAGAGAAGCTATTATTGCAAAGGAATGAGAGGGCACAGGAAATCTGTACAATACAACACTTTTCACTAAACCGTAATTAGACACATACATTACAAACCACTTTAACATTCTAATTCACTATTTAATTATTCAAAAATGATTAAGAAGATAGGATCAGATGAATAAATAATTTCTTTAAAAGGTTAAGAGGTTAATTTCAACACAAGTAGCATTATCAAACTGATTTTCAAACGATTTTACAGAACTCTCCCCCATCTGACATTGTTTAAACAAACCAATAGCCTAGCCCCAGACTCTACCGGCTGAACCATTGTTTTGACCTTTTTGATAACTCTAGATAACCTCGGGCTGATTGTGCACCTTATCCACTGCAGCAATGACTTAAAAGTACAAAATAACAATACGGGTTTCATTTGCGGCTCTGTAATTGCAATGTGTATCCTAAACCCATGGGTGAAAGAGGAGGTACAAGTCTGGTGCCAGCAGACGCGGTGATTCCAGCTCCAATAGCTTTTATAAAGGCTGTTGCTTAAGAAAGTTTGTTGGATCTTGAAACTGGGCCAACAGGCCCAAGACCCTGCTTTCGGGTGCCACCCAGATGCCTTTAGTTGGGTGTCTGGCCCAGAGCTTTAACTATGAAACAATTACAGTGTTCAAAGCAGGTTGGAGTATTGGAGCTGAGACTCAAACCCACGACCTTCGGGTTACAAGTCTGACTCGCTATCCATTAGGCCACAACTTATTAATCAGCTAGCATGCATATTTGTATATATGTAGATTCTTCTGCCGTTCTGAAAACCCAAGATGATCTACCAGGCATGAACTGGACATACAGAGTGCCTGGACAGTCCTGGAGGGTTGGTGGACTTTAATTGTACTTTATTTTCAAAACAAAAATAGCTATTTCAGATTTTTAAAAATAGAGAAACTCAATTTGAAAGAAGTAGTTCATACAGCAGGCAATATTTAATTTTGATGCATATGTGATACAGTAGAGAATATAGGGATTTTGTGCTGTGGGTGTGATGAGCTGCCACTGGTCCTGGGCTTTTCTTTACTAGTAAATCCATTTCTACCAGCTATCATCAGGATAGGCAGGCAGTCTTTAAACATATCAAAGTGAATGATTGACATTGGTCTTACCATTACATCATGAATTTATCTGTCTTTCTCTTTAATCATAATGGCTGGATCTGTAGTCAATCTGGTTTACTAATTATAGTAGAACCAACTTGATCTATAATATCCTTCTGAACTGAAACCATTTCCTACAGAGGATGTAGTATATACAGTATGTGTTATGTAATGAGGTCTCTTGTTATCAAAGCACAGCATCCTACTCAAATGTTTCACTTCGATAGGCAAACGATACCTTTCTCTTTAGTTTCCTTTAGTCTTTTAAAAGCAACCTGAATAAAAGACTGAATAACATAGCAGTGCTTTCACTCTAGACAATACTGACACAATAAATGGATCCGGGGCAACTCTTTCATGTGCACCGGCTGAGAGTCCAGTCATTAATAACATGCTTTGATATCATCACATACTAAGACCCCTAGTGAAAGGCCAGACACCTATACCCTCTTATTAGTGGTCCGGTGAAGACAATCTAGGACACTAGTCCGTCTCTAAATATAATTTACTTCCACCTTGCAACTGGAAAAGTCCACTGCTCATCATTTCAGCTTCCCAATCTCATTATTGAAAGAGCTTCACAGGGTGACACTGGCAAGCTAGGATATGATTTTGCTACCACATATAAATGAGTGAATATCCTGCTGTCAGACATGGATTTGACAAAAACAGTTTAAAATAAATGGAAACTGCTCATAAAAGATTGTGCTAATGAAAGCAGCTAATGAGCGTTAGAAGAGGTCTTAGAAGATTTGTGAGTGCAGTTTGAATGTGATCGGAATCATTTAAAAAAAATGGAAATGTGATGGCATATCTGATGCCTTCTGTGTGAAAATGGGCTAGAGAATATTACTGCTGGCCTGTACAGTTTTTGATAGAATTTAAAAAGCATATAGAACAGTCCTGGCTTCTGATTGGTCAACTGCTTTCCACCTGTGCTAAAATACATCAGCTGCTAGGTCACTGCACTGCACCCATAAAGGCCAGCTATTAACCTTATTTTACATGACAGGGACCATATCTTCTAGCTCCATAAGATATGTTTAGTAAATTTCTGTTGTTTCTATATGCGTAATTTTTTTTTGTGTGTAAATTTATATGTATAGTATATATAACATACTTTTTAGCCATGACTATATTCTAACCCAAGGTCAATGAAAAAAAGTGCATGTGGCAACATTTCTGGAATATGATACACATTTTGTATAATTTTCGAAGTGAAATGTGAAGTAAGTGCCACTAAAAGCAAGTTATGTTTTATCCTAAACAGATGAAAGTGAATCTGTCAGTGTTTTATGTTGCATGTGTCGCAGCAGTTTGAAAATAAATATCCAGTGATTGGTACTTAAATGTTATTTTTTGGAAATAATGTACCACCTAAATTAAACCCTACTCTAAACCTAATTGATAGTGATAACAAAGGCTAATGTGAGAGAAAAACATTTGTAACCATGCCATTTCAGCTTGCTTCTACAAGTTTTTAATTGATATATTTAATTGTGAGTCATACCCAAGCACTCAGCATCACAAATGCAATGCTGTATCAGGTGAGCCACCGAGCAAGTTTACTGTCAGAAAAGCCATACATGTAGAGCTGGTAATGCGATGCAAATGTCAAAAATGTACTGTATATAAATGTATATATTTCAAAATCATGCACTATGATGAAAGTATTTTGAGGTCATTACAGTATTGTGCAAGAAACTGTGCAAAAATTCTTTATTAATCATTCTGCAAAAATGCATATAAAGACGTGTTTTTCCAATAAGCCTAGGTTGCTATATTCACACAGCCTCTTGAGCCTTATTGCCTAATGATTTCACTTTCATTTGTCTTGGACCATTTTTAGAGTTTCTTCTCTTGTGGTACAGTATAAATGCCCCCAGCCACCCCTCTTAATCCTTTTATAAACCCACAAAATAAAACCAGAGCCATTTTCCATCATTCTCAGAAGAGCAGGAATTGTCGGTGGGGGGAGTGAATAACCAGTGCTCTCTCTACCTTCAATACCACGACAGGTGAGAGCCTTGAGCAAGGCACCGAACCCCCAACTGCTCCCCGGGCGCCGCAGCTTTGACTGCCCACTGCTCTGGGTGTGTGTGTGCACACTTGGATGGGTTAAATGCAGAGCACAAATCCCAAGTATGGGGCACCACACTTGGCCACATTTCACTTCGCTTATAAACAAATGATAAATATAACTTCTGATTATGATCTATGGTATCACAATATTTGGTGTCTTGACGTTTTTTCATATGTCAGTTTGCAATAAGTCCTTCTGAAGATTTTTCAGATTCTTTGTTCTTGGATTGTTCAACTCCTGAATTAAATCTGGAGAGCTCGGCTGAGTCGCCAACCAATTTTCTGCCCCATTTTCTGTTTAACTTGGCTACACAAAAAAGTGTTTGTTTGCATTGAAGTCAAATTGCTTCACAATGCCTCCCACGTGTAAAGTAAGAGTGTGGGTTTGTTCACCGATGCAGAACGAGCTCATGCTACCAAGTGCTCTGAATGTGGGTGGCTTTCATGATTTAAAGCAAAGTACACAGACTCAAAGGCTCTTCATCGAGTCAATGCATGTGGAGGAAAACAAGGACACCTGAGTAATTCCCTTGAAAAAGACAAATATCCTCTAAAGCAGGAACCAAACAAAACAATTGCTGCGGTTTCTATTCAACTCCAATGGTGCAAAAATAGACATTCGTGTTGAGTGACCAGTGTTTGGGATGCTCAAACTCCATTTTTATCCCATTTAGATAAAGTGTTACATTTTTCTTGTTGTCACTGTGTCTTTACTCTTATAGATCAACAGTGTTTTATGTTGTTAACGCACATATACTGTATATACTTGGTTGCTTATGTACAAATGTACCACAATGTATGTATAATATACGAATGTACCACATATATGGTAGCTGCGGTTGTGCAATAGAAGAGCTCTCTGAAATCCTGTTATTATGTGGCCATGAAAATATAGATAATGGGCCATGTACACTCTTCTAATGGCATGGCAGACTAAGACTAAGACTGACTGCGCTGCTGATAAAGCACTACTCAGACAACTTGATTCTTTTTGAAGTAACAAATGGAAATATGGTCTGACTATATTAAATCTCTACAGCTCACACCAAAGTTTAAAAATACTCTCAATAAAATCCCTCTAGGCATTAGTGACAGGTCTGGGATGGGGTAGTGGGATATCAATCCTGTCTTAAATAGCATCAAGTTTTATTGTTGCATTTCTTCACTGTCTGGTCAAACAGTGATCCTAACCTCACCCTCCAAGAAATATAACTTCCAGTTTAATGACAAGACCATGAGAACAGTTACTCAGAGGAAGATTTCATTGCTTGGAGGTTGTTCTTTCAGAACAAAGGAGTTCAGATCAAAGGAGTTCTTGCTCTTGGTTCTTGGTTATGTTCAACTATCAACACTGTCTCAGAGTTTTCTCCAACAGTTCCTTTGGAGAAATAAAAATGGAGAAGCTCATATTGAAATCACTGACTTTTGATTAAAACATTTAGTATTTTAGCATTTTAATTGTATCTAAGTTTGAAATTACTATGGTCTTTGTCTCAGATAAGCAGGAGACTTCAAGTGTAAAAAATGACCCAAAAATGAAACCCCTGTTCAGTTTGGTTTTCTGTCAATCCAATAAAAGTCGGTGTTATTTTGAACCTCAGTGACTTTAAATTAATGGACAACACTGAAACATTCTTCATGAGATCTTCTTTTGTCTCTACAGAAGAATGTAAGTCATACAGATTTGGAAAAAAAAAAAAAAAAAAAAAAAAAACGAGGATAAAACTAAACCTTAAAAAAAAATTCCACTCCATCGAATCTCCTTTCTATCTAGAAGACAATATCTCATTTGTGATTTATTTTTTTTTCTAATGGGACTACACCACTGCGACCTGCTGTTGACATAAAAATCTCAGCAACACTGACATTAAAACCACAAAATGATGCAAGAGAATAAATATGAATAATGCTGTTGCTTAGCTTGAGGGACATCCAGCAGGCCTATGAACTCTTGGCCTCATGGAAAAGCAAAAAGGAGAGACGAGTAATTTGACAAAGACAGTCTATTGTTCACCCTACTTGCTCTGCCAGGTCATCACATTGCACATTTAAGAATCAGAATCAGAATCAGAAAGAGCTTTATTGCCAAGTATGTTTGCACATACAAGGAATTTGTTTTAGTGTCACAGCTTCCAGTACTCAGAAACAACAACAACAGCAGCAACAACAACAACAACAACAACAACAACAACAACAACAACAACAACAACAACAACAACAACAACAACAACAACAACACAGATAATAAAAATAAGATATGAATAATATACACATAAAAAAAATTGAATAATAATAATAAATTGTATGTACAGGTCTTCTATAGATATACTAGAATGTAGGGTGATAAATAAATATGAGATTATTGCACATATTTTTATTGCACAGTGGGAGAACATTTAACTGTTCATGTGGTAGATTGCCTGGGGAAAGAAACTGTTCTTGTGCCTGACTGTCCTGGTATTCGGTGCTCTGTAGCGCCGACCAGATGGCAAAAGTTAAAAAAGGAGATGGCATGGATGTGAGGGATCCAGAGTGATTTTCTGAGCCCTTTTTCAACCTCTGGACGTATACAGTTCTTGGAGGCTAGGCAGGGGAGTACCAATAATCCTTTCAGCAGACCGAACTGTCCTCTGTAGTCTTTTGATTTCTGATTTTGTAGCTGAGCCAAACCAGACAGTTATTGAAGAACACAGGACAGACGGCTGAGTAGAACTGTGTGAGCAACTCCTGTGGCAGGTTGAATTTCCTCAGTTGACGAAAGAAGTACAACCTTTGTTGGGAATTTTTAGCAATGGAGTCTATGTGAGTGTCCCACTTCAGGTCCTGAGAGATGATGGTGCACAGGAACCTGAATCTCTCCACTGCAACCACAGTGCTGTTCATGATGGTGAGTGGGGGGAGTGCAGGGGGGTTTCTCCTGAAGTCCACTATCATCTCCACTGTTTTGAGCGTGTTGAGCTCCAGGTTGTTATAACTGCACCAGATAGCCAGCTCTTTAACCTCCTGTCTGTAAACAGACTCGTCGCCGTCCTGGATGAGACCAATGACTGTAGTGTCATCCGCAAACTTCAGGAGCTTGACAGAGGGGTCTTTAGATGTGCAGTCATTGGTGTACAGGGAGAAGAGCAGTGGGAGAGAACACAGCCCTGAGGGGCGCCAGTGCTGATGGTGCAGGTGTTGGATGTTAATTTACCAATTCTCACTAGCTGTTGCCTATCTGTGAGAAAACTGGTGATCCACTGACAGATAGAGCTAGGGACAGAGAGCTGGGTTAGTTTGGTCTGGAGGAGTGTTGGAATGATGGTGTTGAAGGCCGAACTAAAGTCCACAAACAGGATCCTCACATAAGTCCCTTGTCTGTCCAGATGTTGAAGGATGAAGTGCAGTCCCATGTTGACTACAGGGGGTTCAGTAAGGGTCTAGTGATGTCCTTCATATAAGCCAACACCAACCTCTCAAAAGACTTCATGACCACAGACGTTAAAGCAGCAGGTCTGTAGTCATTAAGTCCTGTGATCTTGGGTTTCTTTGGGACGGGGGGTGATGGTGGAGCGTTTGAAGCAAATAGGAACTTCGCACAGCTCCAGTGATCTGTTGAAGATCTGTGAGAAGATGGGGGCCAGCTGGTCAGCACAGGTTTTCAAACAAGCTGGTGTGACACCGTCTGGGCCTGGTGCCTTTCTTCTCTTGTTCTTTCTGAAGACCTGATGCACATCATCTTCACTGAACTGAAGTGCAGGAGTGGGGGAGAGGGGGGTTGCTGGAGGTGTTAATGGTTGTGTGGAGAGATGTTCGGAGCGGGTGTAGGGTGTTAGACTGGGAGTTTCAAATCTACAGTAAAACTCATTCAGGTCTTCAGCAAGTTGTTGATTGGCCTCAGTGCTGGGGGATGGTGTCTTGTAGTTGGTGATGGCTTTCAGACCTTTCCACACTGAAGCTGGGTCATTGGAAGTGAACTGATCTTCCAACTTTTTGGCGTAGCTCCTCTTAGCCGCTCTAATCTCCTTATTCAGTGTGTTCCTGGCCTGATTGTACAAGACTCTGTCCTCTTTCCTGTAAGTGTCCTCTTTGGTCTGACGAAGATGTCTGAGTTTTTCTGTGAACCATGGCTTGTCATTGTTGAATCTTAAGTGAGTCCTGGTAGGGATGCATGTATCCTCACAGAAACTGATATATATACAGTCTCTGTGAGCTCGTCCAGATCGTTGGTGGCAGCTTCAAAAACACTCCAATCAGTGAGGTCGAAACAGGCTTGTAATGCCTGCTCTATTTCGCTGGTTCATCTCTTTACAGTCTTTACTGCAGGTTTAGCAGATTTACATTTTTGCCTGTAAGTTGGTATAAGATTAACCAAGCAGTGATCAGAGAGCCCCAAAGCTGCCCGTGGGACGAAGCGATATGCATTCTTTATTGCTGTGTAACAGTGATCCAATATTTTACTGTCTCTGGTGGGACATGTAACATGCTGCCTGTATTTTGGTAGTTCACGGGAGAGATTTGCTTTATTAAAGTCCCCGAGAATGATTAAAACAGAGTCCGGGTGTTGTTGTTCTGTCTCTGTGATCTGATCAGCGAGCTTCTGTAGAGCCAGGCTCACGTGCGCTTGCGGATGAACACTTACGAGAATGAACGAGTAAAACTCCCGCACCAAATAGAAAGGCTTACAGTTGATGAAAAGTGCTTCTAGATCTGGACAGCACATCTTCTTTAACACTGTAATATCTGTACACCACCTCTCATTGATGTAAAAGCATGTCCCGCCACCACGCGATTTCCCCATTGATTCTGCGTCGCAATCCGCTCTGAACAGCTGAAAACCCGGCAGACTTAATGCGCTGTCCAGAATGGCGTCATTCAGCCAGGTTTCCGTGAAAGACAGAGCAGCCAAGTGTGAAAAATCCTTATTTATCCGGGAAAGCAGAAGGAGTTTGTCTGATTTGTTGGATAGAGAGTGGAGATTCGCCAGATGGATGCTAGGCAGCGCTGTTCTGAATCTGCACTGTCTGAGCTTCACGAGTGCGCCGACACGCTTCCCCCGTCTGCGCGTCTTGAAGCGTTTGAATTGCGCCGCTGCTCCGCTGACTACAACGTTCAGCAAAACGTCCGAATAAACTAAATCCGGTCCAAAGAACAGAGCAGATGTTAATTTAAAATGGTCCAAATATCAATAAACCAGCCAAACAAATGTCCTAATGGAATGAGAAGTCATGAATGGGGGAAAAGGACTTGAAAAGCTGATGATGTGGATATCAGAATGCCAGCTATTCTCTGTCAAAGCAAAAGTAAAAGAATAAAAGACTAGAACCGCTCTTTCATAACAACAGCATATGTGATGATGTCGAGAGAGTTGTTGGCTCTGAACTCTGACTGTGATCATATCTATTCTTAGATTTGAGTGCAGTAGGGATGAGCAATATGCAGGTTTATTTAGACATTTGAGTGCAACTGAATGAGGTTCTCAAAGTTTTGAAGGTTGATGCAGGTGAATATGAGTCACTCATTGGTTTTGTTAATGTAATGCAACAACTGTGGTTTTCACTGCCCCATGCTCCCCTCTACAGTCATTTTACACAACTAAAGAATGACATAATGTAATATGAATATTTGCTAGCGATTTTTAATATTCCAAACATGTCATCCACATATGAGAATATCCAGATGGGTACATTTGCATGAGTAGGTTTGAATGTTGCACAGGTGATTGATTTAATTACTGATTTTAATTACTCTGAACCAAACATATGGAAGTCTGTTTCCATCTCGGAGTAAAAAATAAATAAATAAATAAAGAAATTGTGAGATTTTCAAATAATTAAGTCTCATTGTGTGAGATAGTAGTGCAACTACTATTACAATTCTGACTGACAATTATTTATACATAATTATTTTCATTTTATAGACAAAAATGTATAGTATGAAAAATAGATAACAGTTTTAAGATTTGCTAAAAATCATATATCAATGTTATTGATTTATTCATGTTTTTAAAGATTAACTTTAAGATAGAGAATTAGACATCAGCAAAAGTTAAAAAAATAATAAAATAATAATAAACATACTATATCTGTTGATATCTATCAAACATATTGAAGAAAAACTCAATACCAATATATTGTGCATTGTGCATATATTGTGCTAACATTTACATTACATTAGATGATACACAACATGAGAGAAAGTACTAAATGTGCTGACATTTACCTTTCCTTTAAGAAGGAAAAGTATTACTGATAAGACAAGTACTCTTGAGTGAGTCCAGGGGGAGATATCTTTCGATGGAGGAAGCTGTGCATGCATTTATGTGGTATCCCTGGAGATCAGTAAAGCTTGAAGGGGGTGTAATTAAGTAGTCAATGAAGTGCTCAAAGCATTAAGATGACGTGTCAGTTACACATCAGATGCAGATGATCATTTGGCTTCTCTTCACTGAATAGAGTTCATCTTTAAAGATGCTTTGAGGACACATACAGAGGGTTGAAAGCTCAAGCTGATGACATGGTGATGTCCTAATAGTGTCAAGGTGCATTGGTGCATTGCAGACTAGTTCTGGATTATTAAGGATCCAGTTTTGCAGTTATATACTACATTCAATCCAATTCAAGTCTGATCAAATTGAATTAATAATGATTCAAAATATGATGTGTTTTTCTTGAAACACAAATGCAGAATCCCCATGCTGCTTTCTGGCCAATGAAAATAGATACGTATATCCAAAGGGAGAGGATGAAAGGATCATTATTGCAACTGTCAAGCTAAAAAGAATAGCATCACACTAAAATAACAGTACTAAAAATAGCATAAAAATACTAAAGTCCATACCATTTATTGCAAAAACAGTGACAGTTTCAGAAGTATCACAAAAAAGGAGAAACAGGAGCTTAAATATGTTTGAGCTGAGACTTGAGACTAAAACTATTAACAAAATTAAAAAGTGATCCTTAGTCTGTGAAGTATTATTAGTACTTGAGATACAGTATAATAGTACCCAATGGATGTGGATGTTTGCTGTCTATTTTATTCACACATTTTATTAATTATTTTATTCTACATTTTCATTTCATTCTTCTGAATTTTAAAAGACGAAGCCCACGGCAAAACACACACACACACGCACACACACACACACACAAGCTTTCTCAGTCACACAATTCAGCGAGACATCATAAATAATTGCACCCGTGTCAAAGCAGTGGACACAGGGTCTTCAGAGGAACAGAAGACCAAGTACATGTTAGTCTCCTTTCATTCACAGGACAGACAGAGCAAAGGCCAGCAATGCAGCTTTAACAGTCACAGACTGAAGTCAGTATCTCTCTATGATGAGAATAACAAGATGTGATAGGGTGAGAAACTGCCATACAGTAAGACATGTTAAAGTGTTTTTTCCTGTCTATATAAAGCATCGATACATGAGGTCAAAACACCCAGTCTTTTCATTAGTTCCCTCTGCTGCACACTAGAACAGATGAATCCCTGCGCTGCACCTCCGGCTCTGGCTGCAAATCCAGGTTTCTATTTTTTAAAGCCCTTCTTTTGAAACTAAACATCTTTTGCACCACTGTGTTATATAAAAGCATGCATCTTCCATTGAGTAAAACATATTAAAAACATTATTATTATAGAAAATACCTTGGAAAGTATACAATAATAAATAAATTAATTAATTAATCGTAATACATAATTTAAGCTCATTTTCTGAAGTGCATTTTAAAGACCCAGTGAAATCAAAATTCAATTCAAATAAATTGTCTTTGTCTTTTTATAACATAAATATCTAAACATCCTTAAAACAAGCCACTTTCTTAAAGAACAAAACAACATTGATATTATTATGCCAGACAAATGATAACATTTAGTGAGGTTTAATCTTTAAACAAAGGGGGATGATAAAGGTATGCAAAATGAAAATAATTCTAAGGAATAAAAAAAGTTGGTCACTTTCTAATGGTCTAATTCTCGCTATTAACTAGTTGCTTATTAGCATGCCTATTATTAACATATTGCCTGTTTATTAGTACTTAAAAAGCACATATTCTGCATGACCATATTCTACATCCCTAATCCTACCCACTTAACAACTACCTTACTAACTATTAATAAGCAGCAAATTTTGCCTCAGTATACTGAGGCAAAAGTCATAGTTAATGGTTTGTTAATAGTGAAAATTGGTCCCTATCCTAAAGTGTTATCAAAAAGTTTTTGTTTTTGTTAAATTTCTCTGAAAAAAATATTTAATAAACAAAAACATATTTCAAAAGAAAGAAAAAAAGAACAATGAAAGAACAAATGAAAGAAAGAAAGAAAGAAAGAAAGAAAGAAAGAAAAAGAACGAACTAAAGAAAGGTCTGCTTAGTGTATGGTCTGTGAAGCGATGACACTATACTAATTCTAATTTCCTAAATTCTTTTTACTTACATGACACTTAGATCAACATTTCTCAACTTGAAACTTGAAAAATAAAATGTCTTTAAAAGATTGTGATGCATCTCCCTGAGGAATACTTTGATAACAACCAGATTCAAGGGTGAATGAGCAGTAGAAACTATACTAGAAGGATGAGTGATTAAGTTCATCCCGGTTATATAAGAGAGATGGAGTAACTAACATGATGGAGAAATGCAGCAGCTTTCCTTGGACCATCATTAGGAGTCTATAAGAGCCATAAAAAAGCAGGGTCTCTGGAGAGTTACCTTTATGTACAAGCTGTACTGGATGCATTTCTCAAAATGAATGACAATCATTGTTTTTATATAGCGATGTCTTAAAAGGTAAAAGTTGTCCCAGGATTCCAGGGAGAATCCAGCATGAGCACACAGCTGGCTTTATGGAAGACTGTCTGGGGAATTTGGCAGCATTTCAGAATGACAGGGCTTAATTTTGTTTCCAGACTTGTGTGCAGCGTCCTCAGCGCAGCCTCATCAAATCTGCATTTTCTTCAACAGCATGGCAGGTGGTTGTCCTCTGGTGTCTGTGATTGAGGTTCAGTTACAGCAGCTCTGGGCATTAAATGAGGAGTGAGGGTAGCTGGTGCATCAAGTGTGAGATGGACTGACTCAAACCAGTTAAGTGTGTCTGCTGCTCTGGGCTTAAAACTCCCATGCACTTCCCATTTTCCCACAGGTCTTCCCCGGATATTAAATGTCACGGCGGTTCATTAGGGCATGCTGATATCAGGCTTGGAAGGGCTGCTGCCAAAAAACATCTACAATTGCTTGACTCAACCATGTGCATGTCATTGGTCAAGAAAGTTGAATGTCATCATGAAGGTCCTGGGTGCTTTTTTTTTAAAATAAAAGTGAAAGTTTGAAAGCTCCAATAAAGCTCTAAAACTCATTCTCCTTCTGAATGCGCTAAATAGCTTGATGCAATTGGTTAAGACATGCAACAACCAATTCTCTGATTTCCAACCTCTATATATGACAGATTTATTTAATTTATCTGTATTGGTCATTATTGCATATTTAATTGTGCATGCTATTTTCTCAGTTTTTGAGTGAAAAAGCATTATTTGTGGATAATTTTAGCAATATTCAATCAAAAACTTGCTTAGATCAATGAGGCCAAGATTAAGGATTTCAAAATGAAATACAAATCCTTTGCTAGTTGCTAAAAAGACTGAATCCAATATTTAGTAACATTATAGCATAAAAAAAAAAAAAACTTTATAAGCAAGGCTGGCCATTTCTGAGCAGGAATATATATATATATATATATATATATATATATATATATATATATATATATATATATGATGCATTACCTAGCATTTCTGTGAACAGAAAAATCCTCTTTTAATCAAAATGACTGGAACATAACGTTATTAACAGTTAAATGATTCTTTAGCAACTCTTAAAATAAATATTGTACAATTTACAATGTAACAATAATATGTAATGTAATAATAATGTAATTTTAATATTTTTTTTACATTGTACATTATAATGTTGTGATGCTTAGACAAAATTCTCAAAATGTTATTGGTTATCAGCCATAACATGAAAATCTGGACAGATTGGACATTGGATAGAATTTTAATATAGGCACATCCCTACATTATGGTATGATATTTTTAGTCTTTTTGGAACTTTTCCTGCATCCAAATTCACTTTATTGAACATCCTTTTCCTTTTAATGTTTTCCAGATCAAACAAATTACATCAAACTCACATTTGTCATCTCTTACTGTTACGTCCCGTAATGCTGTGGGAGATGTTCTTTTTTTTTTCCTATCTGTCTTGTGTTGGCTGTCATCACTTTCAGATCCAGGGACTGGACGTCAGCCCGATCGATCTTCCCTGTCAACGTGATGACAACAACCATCTTCGAACCAATCAGGCATCCTCGTCTTCTATAAGGACTCGGAAGTGACGCAAGATGGGAGAGCACGTTTTTCCTTTGATTGCTCTCGCTTGTTTGTCACGCTGTCCATCATTTTCCGAGTTTTTGTTGTAATTATGATTTGTGGTTTGCTTTGAGTTATTTCTGATCACTCTCTACTCTCTATGTTGTATTCGCTTAGCTTTGATCTGACTCTGGCTATTTGCCCGATCTTGATGTGACTTGATTCTCACTCTCTCGTCAAGAGTTGATGACTGGATTTATTTCTTGACTCATAGTGCTGAGACAAGATTAGTATGTCACGTGACCTACACAATGCAACATGTAGAGTATCGCTTGTATAAAAACACTAGGGTAGGAGAGGGAGCTATTGTTTATATTTATGTTTTGTTAGTGAGCGTAGTTAGGTGGCGTTTATGCTGAAGATTTGTTTTCTTTTCCTTTGTTTAGATTATCATTGCATTGGTTGGAGTTAGCATGTGTTTTGTTTTATTAATTTCTTTGCTTTCAGCTCCGCTCACGTCTCACACGGTTGAGTTTTCTTTCAATGTATATAATTTGTAAATAGCACTTCTTTTCCTCTTTGACGCTTCCATCATTGTTGTAAATATAAAAAGCCACTGAATGTTTGTTTTGATGGACAATTCCTCACTAAAGTTTTCTGATAAAGCATTTTTGGTTTCTGTTTGATTCATTACTTCACACATCTTATCCTTTAAATAACAGGCTGCTTCCCCGATTCTAAAAACATTTTTTTTATTAATTCATTCTTTGTGTTGACTTCCTTATTTCCCTAGACATTAATAACTACAATATTAACAGCCAAAAATAGGAAGTCGTAACATAATTGGGGGCTCGTCCCAAAAGTTTATTTACTGTTGTAGTTGGGGAATTGTTTTTGTTAACGTTATTATTAAATAATGAGTTGTGTGTTGTTCTGATGCAAACGCAGTTTGTGGTGGACAGCATGATTTATTAGATAGGTAGAGTACCTATTCTTTATTATGAGGTATGTTAATGCGAATTGTGATAATATAAAGCTTGCTCATGGCCTTTAATTTGCAAAGCTTTCTTGAGAATCCCTCATTGGAGGGGATTGAAAAATGTAGAAAAGATGATTTATTGTTAATAGCTACCCACTTTAAGATTCCAATTGCAAGGCAATCGTTAAAAAAACAGATTAAAGTTGAAGTGATAGATCGGCTTTGTTATTTGGGGATTTTAAAACAGCCTGACGTTGACAAACATACTGATCCTGTTGGTGAGGGCCATGAGGTATTTGAAGTAGGTAAAGAGGAGGTAGAGACGGCCGCGACGGAGACCGAGGTTGATGTCGGGGTTATTTTGCCACCTTTTGAACCTTTTTCACCAGGTACTCCCAGTTCAGGAGGGTAGACTCAGACAAAGGTGCGCATTGCACGGCTCCGTATGGAGGCGCAGGATTGAGCATAGGCCCGCCAAGCAGAGCTGGATCTCCGTCTAGAAGTCCGCAGGCTCGAAATTCAAGCCGACAAAGAGGTTAGGCTACGCAAGTTGGAGATTGAGGCAGCTAAGATTACTTTGGTCCCTGCTGTTCAGCAGAGCTCGAGAGATAATTCGGCTAACTCGGGTCCCACTGCATTTGATGTGGGCAAACATATTGCTTTGGTACCGAATTTTAGGGAATCTGAAGTAGATAGTTATTTTAATGCTTTCGAGAGAATCGCAACTTCTTTGGGTTGGCCTAGAGATGTGTGGTCATTACTACTTCAATGCAAATTAGCTTGCAAGGTTTTAGAAGTGTACTCTACCTTATCCTTGGAAGATGGTCTGAAATATGATGTAGTGAAACTGGCCATATTGAGAGCGTATGAGTTAGTTCCAGAGGCCTATATACAACAGTTTCGTAATAGTAAGAAGAACGCTACTCAAACTTTTGTGGAATTTGCACGAGATAAGTCAATTCTTTTTGATAAATGGTGCACCTCTAGTAAGGCTGATGACTTTGTCTCACTTAGAGAACTTATGTTGCTTGAGGATTTTAAGCAGTGTCTTCCGGAGAGGATGGTATTGTATTTAAATGAGCAGAAAGTAACAACGCTATCATAAGCTGCAGTGTTAGTGGACAAGTTTGTGCTTACCCATAAGAATATTTTTCAGTTAACAGTCGCTGAAAAGAGTTTTGAGGTCTTCAGCGAATATTCAATTGCCTAAACAAAATGGTGAGAAGTCTAAAGAGACCCAAGAATGCTTTTATTGCCATAGGAAAGGACATGTGATAGCTGACTGTCTATCTTTGAAACGTAAACAGCACTCTCTAAGAAAAGAAATTGCATTCGTTAACTCTGTTAATTCATGTTTGCGGTCTGAACAAAGAGATGAGTTGTCAGACCCTACTTATTTGCCTTTCCTGTTTAAAGGTTTTGTCTCATTTGCAGGTAGGAAGGAGGACCAGGTTGAAGTTCAGGTGTTACGCGATACAGGAGCTGCACAGTCTTTTGTATGTGCTGATGTCTTGCCATTTTTAGATCAATCTTCAGTTGGTTCCAGTAGGTTAGTACAAAGTTTCAGTATGGAGGTTATGAAGGTGCCTATACATAGTATTCATCTTCAGTCTGACTTGATCACAGATTTCGTGGAGGTAGGAGTACGCCCTGCTTTACCAGTGAAAGGCATGTATTTCATTTTAGGTAATGATTTAGCTGGTGGGAAAGTGATACCTTCACTAGAAGTAATAGATACTCCAATGATCCAGCTTAAGACAGATGAGCTGTTTCAGAAATACCCCAGTGTGTTTTCTGCATGCGCTGTTACACATGCCCAAGCTAAGAAAGATAATGATATATCTTTATCTGACTCTTATGTATAGATGGTGAGTCTGAAGAGGTTGTAGAAACCAAGTCTGATGACATTGGTGAGGGGAGGGAACTTGTGGTGAGTGACCCTTTGCCATTAACTGTAACCTGTGAAAAACTCATTGATGCTCAAAACAATGATCTTTCATTAGCAAAGTGTTTTAAATTGGCTGAGGATGGGGAATCTGGTAATGTTTCTTTCTTTGTTAATGATGGCTTACTTATGCGAAGATGGCATAAAAGTAATTCTGTAGAGAATGAGTGGAACATAGTTTATCAGGTGGTAGTCCCTACCGTCTTTCGACAGCAGGTTTTGTCACTAGCACATGATCACATATTAGCAGAACATTTAGGAATAACCAAGACCTACAACCGCATCCTTAAACACTTTTTTTTGGCATGGTCTTACGCGTGATGTAATGCAGTACTGTAAAACTTGTCATGTCTGTCAGTTTGTAGGTAAACCTAACCAGGTGATTCCACCGGCTCCTTTGATTCCGATTCCCGTGTTGGGGGAACCTTTTGAGCACGTCATAGTAGACTGTGTGGGGCCTTTACCAAAGTCTAGGTCTGGTAACCAATTTTTGCTCACAATTATGTGTGCTGCTACCAGATATCCCGAGGCTATTCCACTGCATAAAATTACAGCCAAAGCGGTTGTTAAAGTTTTAACAAAGTTTTTCACCATGTTTGGCTTACCAAAAGTCATACAGACAGATCAAGGAACCAATTTTTTGTCCAAATTGTGCTCACAAGTTTTTAAGATACTGAATATTACACATCATAGATCCAGCGCTTATCATCCCAAAAGTCAGGGAATGTTGGAAAGATTCCACCAGACATTAAAAGCAATGTTGAGGAAATATTGTATTGAGACAGGAAACGAGTGGGATGAGGGAGTTCCATTGCTTTTATTTTCAATTCGAGAAACTGTTCAGGAATCTCTCCAGTTTAGTCCGTCTGAGTTGGTCTTCGGACACACAGTGAGGGGACCTTTGAAAGCATTGAAAGAGAAAGTGTTAGGCATTGAGAATGATGAGAAAACAAATGTGCTAGAGTATGTAAGCAAGTTTCGTGAAAGATTACAGGAATCTTGTACTTTGGCTCGAGAAGCTTTGTCTAAAGTTCGGGGGGAAATGAAAGCGCGTTATGATAAAGGTGCTGTGAATAGATCTTTTGCAATAGGTGATCAAGTATTGGTCTTACTTCCGGTTCCTGGATCTGCCTTATCCACACGATTTTCTGGGCCATACGCGATCCTAGAGAAGACACAGATTATGTAGTGAGAACTCCTGATAGAAAGTGTCAAATGCGAGTGTGTCATATTGATATGTTAAAAGCTTATCATGCTAGAGAGACTGCAGAATCTCTTACCACTGAGGGAAAAAGTGATGCTGTCTTTCCAGTAGGTGTTGCATGTGAGATGAGTCCAGCTGTTGAACAGGAGAGTGCTGACCTGGATGGATTTTTGGAGTCTGATACACCGCTGCTGTCTGCCAGGTTAACCAATTCTAAAACTCTTGCGAACTTGTCGAATGTTTTAGGTCATCTGGACGATGATTAACGGCAAGATGTTGTTGAGCTTCTTAGCAAATTTCCTTCCATCTTAGGTGATGCTCCTACATTGACGTACGTGCTGCAACATGATATTGCAGTGAGTAATGCGCAGCCCATTAAACATCACCCTTATAGGGTGAACGCTGTTAAGAGAAGTATAATGAAACAGGAAACAGTATTTGTTGGAGAAAGGGCTGGCTAAGCCTAGTATTAGCCCTTGGAGTTCCCCATGTTTATTAGTGCAGAAATCAGATGGCACTAAACAGTTTTGTACAGATTATCGACGTGTAAATGCTGTGACGATACCCGATTGTTTTCCAATGCCGAGAATGGAAGATTTTGTCGATAGCGTAGGATCAGCAAAGTTTGTCAGTAAACTCGACTTACTTAAAGGATACTGGCAAGTTCCTTTGACCGCCAGAGCATCCGAGATTTCAGCTTTTGTGACCCCAGACTGCTTTCTGCAGTACAACGTTATGGCGTTCGGGTTGCGAAATGCTGCTGCTACATTTCAACGACTGGTCAATTTAGTGCTTGCTGATGTTTCCAACGTTAACGCTTATCTTGATGATTTGATTGTTTATTCACAGAGTTGGCCTGAACATGTATCGTTGTTGCAGACTGTATTTGAATGTTTAGAGAAAGCATTTTTGACGTTAAACCTATCCAAATGCGAGATCAGCAAAGCAACTGTGACCTATTTAGGTAAACAAGTGGGACAAGGAAAAGTGCGACCGTTAAGAGCAAAAATGACAGCTATTAGTGAATTTCCAGTGCCAAGGACCAGACGTGAGTTGTGTAGATTTCTGGGCATGGCCGGATACTATCGGTGCTTTTGCCGGAACTGTTCTTCTGTGGCGGTTTCATTAACTGCTCTACTTAGCCCTTCGGAATCTTTTGTATAGTCCTCTGAATGTCAGACAGCTTTTGACAACATCAAAGCGCTGTTGTGTAGCGAGCCTGTGTTGTCTGTCCCAAATTTTGATGTAGCGTTCAAGCTGGAGGTTGATGCAAGTGAAGTAGGAGCTGGTGCTGTGCTTTTACAGGAGGATAAGGATGGAATCAATCATCCTGTTTGCTACATCTCTAAGAAGTTTAATAGAAGCCAACGTAACTATTCAACAATAGAAAAGGAGGCTTTGGCCTTGTTGTTAGCATTTCAACATTTCGAGGTGTATGTTGGTTCCTCTGCTCTTCCTGTAGTCGTTTACACCAATCATAACCCACTAACTTTTATTTCACATATGCGTAACCAGAACCAGAGGTTGATGAGATGGTCCCTCATCATTCAGAATTACAACCTCGAGATTAAGTATAAAAGAGGTACGGATAATGTTGTGGCAGATTCACTGTCCCGAGTTTAAAGATGGGTAAGCTAATTCTGTCTTTGTCAAACATGTATGGGTTTTTTTTTTAGGGTGAGGGTGTTACGTCCCGTAATGCTGTGGGAGGTGTTCTTTTTTTCCTATCTGTCTTGTGTTGGCTGTCATCACTTTCAGATCCAGGGATTGGACGTCAGCCCAATCGATATTCCCTGTCAACGTGATGACAACAACCATCTTCGAACCAATCAGGCATCCTCGTCTCCTATAAGGACTCGGAAGTGACACAAGACGGGAGAGCGCGTTTTTCCTTTAATTGGTCTCGCTTGTTTGTCACGCTGTCCATCATTTTCTGAATTTTTGTTGTAATTATGATTTGTGGTTTGCTTTGAGTTATTTCTGATCACTCTCTACTCTCTACATTGTATTCGCTTAGCTTTGATCTGACTCTGGCTATTTGCCCGATCTTGATGTGACTTGATTCTCACTCTCTCGTCAAGAGTTGATGACTGGATTTATTTCTTGACTCATAGTGCTGAGACAAGATTAGTATGTCACGTGACCTACACAATGCAACATGTAGAATATCGCTTTTATAAAAATACTAGGGTAGGAGAGGGAGCTATTGTTTATATTTATGTTTTGTTAGTGAGCGTAATTAGGTGCCGTTTATGCTGAAGACTTGTTTTCTTTTCCTTTGTTTAGATTATCATTGCATTGGTTGGAGTTAGCATGTGTTTTGTTTTATTAATTTCTTTGCTTTCAGCTCCGCTCATGTCTCACACGGTTGAGTTTTCTTTCAATGTATATAATTTGTAAATAGCACTTCTTTACCTCTTTGACACTTCCGTCATTGTTGTAAATATAAAAAGTCACTGAATGTTTGTTTTGATGGACAATTCCTCACTAAAGTTTTCTGATAAAGCATTTTTGGTTTCTGTTTGATTCATTACTTCACACATCTTATCCTTTAAGTAACAGGCAGCTTCCCCGATTCTAAAAACATCTTTAATTTTTGTATTAATTCATTCTTTGTGTTGACTTCCTTATTTCCCTAGACATTAATAACTACAATATTAACAGCCAAAAATAGGAAGTCGTAACACTTACCCTAATCTGTGCTTTTGAAAAAGCAACAGCGATGACAAATTACAATCCAGTAATCCTTTTGGGAGCCTGGACCTGTACAGTACATACAATAGAAGAAGAGAGCAGCAAAGAAGAAAATGATGTTGAGGGCAAGCGATGATGCTGGTGGTTCATATCAGGGGACAGTCTGTAAGATGTGGACTACTAACATCAGATAGACCCCTGATAACCCTGGTTGAGCATTTCCCTCATTAAAGAAAACCATCAGCACTGATGAACTGTGTTGTCTACAGAGGCCGGGTGAACGAGAGACTCTTTCTGCTGCAGCATAATTAGGGCACTTGACTCTTGGATGCCTTACAGACAGAGAGAGAGACATGAACGGCAGTTAATTTGGCCTACGGAGGGGGTCAAACTGCCTGGATAAGGATGACAGAACTACAGTCTTTACAATCCGCCTCGAGACACAGACTATTTCTCCTCCCACACTCAGCTCCTTACGTAACATAAATATTGCTGGGCATGTGGGGGCTTTAAATAGTTTGAGTACAAATGGGTATTAATCTGGTGGATAATTTACAAACCACATGACTGACTGGATTCTCTCTCTATATATACAGTTTAGCATACATGGAGGTTACCTAAAGGTGCTTTTAATGTACAAACACTGTCTAAACTGATTTCATGATGACATGTTTATTCTAGATTGTCAAAGTCACAGGCTTTAGGGAAAAAGCTATAACCATCCCCAGTTGTTATAATTTTGGGGGCTGTGGGACATAAAACAGTATCTCACTCCCCTGATGCTCTTCACACCAGACTGAGTGAGTCAAAATATCAATGAACATACTAACAAGCGCAGGGCCAATTAATTAGAATGCTATTCTTGTCTTCACTAAAATACTATAGACAGTGATTTTTTAAGCAGACAATACGAGCCTGTGGGAATGGGTTCTGAGCTTTAATCAAAAGGAGATCTCAGGCATTGCACCATCCTCAGGGCAATCATACATAATACCCATGAAAATACAAAGCCATAGAACTAACAGGTTTGGAAGACTACGTAAATAGGATGCAGCCGCAAGAGTATTAAAAATGTAATGTAATGTACAGTATATGACTTGTGTTAGTCAAATAAATAAATAAATACTAGTGGGATTTTTAACAATTTGGAACAACTTTTAAGCATGCAGTTTTTTCTTTTCTTTCTTCACTCAAAAAATTTTTTTAGGCCCAATTCTTAACATTTATGTATTTCAATTGCATATAAAATTTCCATCCATTTTGATTACATATTTTTAACTTAAACTAATAAACTTTATGTGATGCAAATTTGCCAACCTTATGTAAATGAAACCAGTAATAAGACTTCTGTAATAGTACCAATAAATCCAATTTGTTTTAAATGCATAAGAAACATGTATATGTATTATTAGGTAATAAACCCAATGTACTTAAAATGCATCACATTTACATAATTTTTTATCATAAACTCAACGTATTTCATATATTTAATCCTAACCCACCCAATCACACTGTGCTACAGCAAAACATTATATTAATTTATCAATTTATTAATGCTTCAAAGCATTTGTCTATATATGAGCTAGCAAGACATACTACACAGTGTTCATACACTTGTGTGCAACAACAAAAAATAAAAAGTGCCTTCATATTTACTTGCACATTAAGGTTAAACACTATTTTCAAACATTTTTGCCACAATCAACCATAGTGCAGCAATAAATGCAAAAAACAAAAAACAAAACAAAAACAAACAAAAAACAAAACTTTAACAGAAAAAAAAAAACATTTTTAACAGAGTGCAGAAATAAGATCAGTTTCCTCAAGAACTGTGCAAATTTGAGGTAGACAGATACATAAGGTAAATCGATGATAACAGTACTGCTTACATTGCACTAACATTTAAAAAAAAAAATGTGACATGCAATAATTTAGAACAATAGGATAATGATCAGACAAAAATGCCATAAGGCTCAGGGTTTGAGTGGCTCTGCACCACCACACTTTCCATGCATATTTAATTAGATGTTAGAAGTACATAAGTACGAAAGGAACATTCTACATCTACATTTTAAACTTTTAACATTTAAATTGACTCAAGTACAAAAATTTGACATCTCAAAAATTACATCTCAATTGTCATTACTTAAGAGTTCTTTGGTGACAGCTTGGTTGTATCCAGGATTTTCTTCAAACGTGCACTTGAGCTCCGTTGCGTAGCTTCAGTTAAGCACATAAATCAGTCCAAAAAGCATCAAACACCCAAGAGTGACCATTTGGATTTAAATAAGCAAATACTGAAGAGTCAAGAATTGGATGATTATTGCAGTGATTTTTATGTTTCTGGCTTGTTGTATTTGTATATTGTTGACAATAACAAAATTCATCAGGCTCAATTTGTAAAATAGTGGTTCAGTGAGCACGAGGAATCATTTTCATGTATGAATTGATCAACAGTCCTGAGCTTAACTCTACTGAATGTCTTGAGGATGTGCTGGAGTCCACTTTACAGAGTGGCTAGACTCTCCCATTGTCAATACAAGATCCAGGCCAAAAATAAATGCAACTCCTGACGGAAATAAATGATGTGATGTTGCATAATGTTGTTTAAACAATGCTACAACAAAGCACAATGTTATGAAAGCTATAGGTGGTCCAATGAAATATTAGAGTGTGCAACTCCTTTTTTGGACAGGCTATGTAAAGTCGACTCCAGCACATCCTAAAGACTTTCAATAGGGATTAGGTCAGGACTCTGTGGTGGACAATCTTTCACAGTTTGAGCCTGATGAATCTTGACATTGTTATCCTGGAATATAGACATGGGTATGACTTCCAACCTGGTTGTTTGAGAAATAAAAGGCTACACACTGCATCAGTTAGGGCTAAAAGAATTGTTGCCAAACACACAACATGCCAGAAACATATTAATCACTTCAAGTAATGAGTCAATCCTTAAATGTCAAGTACTTACTCATTTAAATCCAGACAGCGACCTTTTTCGGCCTGGCAGTATAAAATATGAATTAAATGCATAGCCAGTTATTTTGAACTATACTACCTTAAGGAGAAGAGAATTCTCATGGAACTTGACACAGCCAAGCTTAAAAACATGAGCACTTGTGTTGTTCCAGGACGGTCAAGTGGCTTGATATCACTTGCACTGCATTAAAAAAAGAAAAAAAAGCATTAAACATTGAGTACATTTTACAAGAAAACACCATTTCAGTATTTTACTTCAAAATGTCATATTTTTTAATCAATCTTTCTTTGTAATTATTTGTACTTAAACTTTACTCTGCATTGCCATTTGTAACAGCTGCGAATGTGCTATTATGTCTCAAACTAACTGTAGAAAATAAGCTTGTTAAGAAAATTGTTTTGAATTCAATGTACTTAAATCTTTAAGTTGACTGAACTTGTAAAACAGTTACCAATACTCAAGTTTTCATACTAACTTCTAGTTACCTCTACTAAGAGATAGTGAGTTTTATCAAATTAAAAATGAGCTAATTTGCTGCATACTACACACACGGGCAAAGCGAGACCATGATGCCAATAAGAAAATTAACATAACTATCAATTTAAATATATTTTTTAAGACTAATTTAGTCAAAATTACATTACATATTGAAGAACAGGTTAAGTAAAAAAAAATATAATGAATGTCATCTAGTGCATATATTTAGCAAAATTATCCTTTTTATTTATTTATTTTTTGTAGTTAAGTAACAAGTTTAGAGTTTATACTCTCTCAATGGCTTTTCTGTGACATTGTTTACAAGCCGTTTCTTTGACGTCTTGAAACTCTGACTGAGCGATTACTTGAGATGTGATTCATTCCGGTAGGATGTTGTGTTTCTTTCAGCACCTTCTGATGGTCGTTCATGTTTATTTGCTGTGGTAACTAGAAGTAAAGAGGAAGAGATGATCGGTTCATGTGAGTTCTGCACTGCTGCTTGTACTGAGGTGCTAAAATGATCTTTCACGTTACATTTAACACCAAAACCAGGGTGCGAACTACGGGGGAGCTAGGGGGAGCTCGGCTCCCCTTAATAAGACATGGGCTCCCCTGAAAACGTGATTTGTGAAATTTTGGGGGGTCTCAAAAAATATTGACAATGTGTTATTTTGACGTGCAATTTCAGTTTTGTCTAATGTGATCATCATGTGTAAAACTGCAAAAATATTCATTCATGCATGACGGCGATTTAAACCTAATTCGCTTCAATAAAGATAACTATACATGCTATTCTTGTCATGAGCATCAAGGTGTGGGGCGCTGCGGTGCAAATTCCACTCATCTTTAGTACGTTAACTCAAAAGATTCGTAGAAAAAGTATAAACGTTGGAGGCCATTGATCTTTGCGCGGAGTCCTTGAAATCCATTCAGGCGTCTGTGGTCGATTCTGTGTTAAGGTAAGGCATGTTATTCGCAATTATGTGTTGTAGCTGCCTGGGTTGTTATAGGCCTGCGTGACTCTCGATGTCTTTGGTCTAATTGAACGGAGCAATTATGGTATTCTTCTGTAGCCTGACGAGTAACTTTAACCGTTGTTCGTGTGAACTCAAAGACAGCCTGATGCTTTGTTTATAGACTATTTGTGGGTGGCTGTTTGTTGTTTCACCTATCAATTCGTGTCGATAAAGTATAATAGGGTAAATCCTGTATCTTTATGTATGTATCTTTCTGTTAGCTGTTATGCATTACACCCCGCCCCCGGTTATAAAAAAAAACAAAAAAACAAGTGGGCTCCCCCAAAGTCTACGGTATAGTTCGAACACTGACCAAAACTGTATTTACTGTTTAACTTTAGTGATACAATTGACAGAATATAAAATCGGACACTTTGTTTCATATCACAAGTAAAAAAAACTTACTGTGATTTATTGTGTTTCATTAAGTCTTGTTCATGCATCAACTGAAAACTATCAATTCTTAGGATTTACAATGAGATCACGGTCACAATGAGAAATGATTAAAATCGAAAAACAGATTTCAACCCAGCCCTAATTAGTACCATTAACTAGGTAGTGAAACAATCCTGTTCCTCGGGACCCACTGCTTATCTGACACACTCATTTGAGTTCATGGAGCTCTTTCTTAATGAGCTGATGATCTGAATCAGGTGTGTAAATTAGGGAGACATGCAAAATGTGCAGAGCTGTGGGTCCCCAGGAACAATTTTGAAAACCACTGAAATAAACGATAGGCCGTGCATTGATATAAGTTTAATACAATATCAACCGCACTAATAATACATGTATATACAATGAAATCTGTCAAATAATATACACTGAGTACAGATAAGATATATCTTACCTTGCAAATAGATTATGATCCAGGCTGCTCCAATGCAAAATGGTGAGGAGATTCAGGAGAACGCTACTTCTGGCACTGCTTTTATAAATTTGCATGTGCATTACCAAAGCCGCTTTAGACACGTCATTGTGTCTAACCTACCGTCTGGAGTACAGTAAACGATTCCATTTGTATTGAAACCAGTCTCATGCAATTTAACTAATTGGATCTGAATTGTTTCAGAGCCAGCTTTATTTAATCTCTATTCATAATTTTTAACTGATTAAATCTAATAGTTTTGACAGTTGACAGATTTATGTTGATTCTAAGTAATAGGAGTACATACATTAAAAAAACAAAAAACAAAAAAACAAACAAACAAAAAAAAAAAAAATTATTTATGCAAATACTTAAAAAAATTGTTCCCAGAATCATTTTTTTTTAGTGTTTTTTCCTGAATTTTAGTATGTGCAGTGATCTAGATGTTTCTGAGAGGATCTGATCGGTCTAAAGGTCATCATACATGGACCAACTATTTTCCCACCTTGTTCCTCACATATTACTGTACTGTCAATATTATTCTCTGTATGATTGTCTCTGAAGATCATTTATCAGTGGTTTTCAATAGGGCAACTTGGGACCTTTAAAATAGATTTTGTGGTGTTTATTTACTGTATACCCTGTTTTTGCAAAAGAATATGCGTCATTGCTCATTTTTTTGTTCTTTAATTAATAGGAAAATGAAACCCATGTGACTCATTTGTATTAGTAAAAGTAAACATTCAAATGACACACCACAGAGAAGCCATTTCCTGTCCAGATTTGATTTGCTCACAAGACAGCATTTTTATTCTTAATTAGTATATATAAGTGAATCCTAAATGATTTCTCAAACACGATGTAGCCCAGCTACCATTAAAGTGCAGAGACAAGAGGACGTGCGCTCAGACACATATGTCTGCATCACCCCTAGAGAGGAAAGGAAATTGCCCCATAACACTCATTAGACATTAGACACTGGGTTACCAGTAAAGGGCTACTGTGCACAGGCACAGCTGCGATTACATGAATGTTACATATGATGATATGAACTAACGTATGACGCAAGTGTACACTTAATGAGAAACATGGAGTCTGCAAGAGAGCAGACCAAATAAAAGCTTTATTATAATCCTCTTTAGAGACTTATCTGCAAATCTGTATTTATTAGTTTAGTGATGTAATGTTTCTAGCTGATGTCTGAAGCTTTGTGCATCCTGTACTGTCTGTCCAGATCAGTGAACTTTATAGCCAATTTAATAAGAAACCATCAGCTGAGAACATGAACGTAAATGAACAAAAATGCATTAATAATGAATTAATGATTAAGTGCTTCAAAAAAAAAAAAAATTACAATCTTACAAAATCTTACCAACATAATCCGCAGGAAAGGATTAACAATGCTAAAGGGAAAGGCCATTTCCAGAGCATGAAGTTGAAAAATATGATTGAAAAAAGTATGATTGACCTGAAAAAAAAAAAAAAAAAAAAAATGGAGCAAGAATATCTGAAGAGAGAAAAACAAAACCTTCACTGATTCGATTATTTTGAATTCACGTTCATCATTCACCTAAACATCAGTCAAGTAAAAACCCTAACTTAATAAAAACAGGACTGTTCAGATTCAACCTAGATTTGTCTTGCTGCAAGCGATTTACAAATTACAGCTAAATAGAGCAGAAATGATCCTGTCCAGCGAGAGCACTGCAGTCAGAGCTGGGCGAGGTTGAAGAAAGAGAGCCTTTCACATAACTAGTAAATAAATTATTTATAGCATTCTCACCTGCTCTTGACTTCATGTTTTCTCAATAGCTCTTAATTAATCAACAGTGGTGAGTCTCACAAGGCTGATTTTCCTCATTAATACCAGACTAAAATAACAAAGTAGCACCAAATTAACATTTTACGAAGGCCATGAAAATTCCAGTGCTTGATTAGAGGCTATTTTTATGACTGTTTATATAAAACATAAGATGATTAAAGCAAATAATTACAAAGAAAAACAAGACTTTTTTAATCATGCTGTACAATGATTTTAAGCCAATGCTATTCTTTGCTGTGCAGGATTTTTGGCTAAAACTCTCTTAGAATAAAGAACAGATGAAAAATGAGGATGACATCAATGTTTATGGTAATCTTTTTCTAACTGCAAGCACAATATTTAATGATTGTTTCATAGAAAAGGTTTCCAAAACATGGGGTTGGTGGCACCACAAGACTGCAAACAGTCCTAAGCTTTTCACCTGTAACATTAAAAGCAGCAGACAGGGAAAAATGCACATTCCTCTCAGTACATTTTTCTTGCACCACCAAAGAAATTAGTCATAAGGCATATTTGTCATATATTAAAAACAATTAGTCCAGAACTAATTGCATTTTGTATACTACTGCACTATAGCCCAAGTAACTGCCTTGAGATGAATGTGAATGCTAGCGGTTAGCGCTGTCCAGGTATTCAAGACCTCCTAGGCTCAAACAAACAGACTGCAAATCCGTTTGGGAAATTGCACCTTTAATTATGCAGAACCAAAGTCCAAAACCGAAGCTAACCAAATGCTTTTGCTTTGCTGCCCTGCAAGCACCACCATTTTCGTCTGGAAATGCAAATCAAATAAGTCTAATACGTATTAAAGGAAAATCAACACACAAATTTTCATTTACTGAGGCTTGTTATTGTCAATAAACAGATAATCATTGTACAATCGCTTGAGATCTGTCTCATCAAAAGCTTTTTCAGGCATCTCTAACAGAGATCTTCTAAGCATTCATCAACCAAGCTGAAGACCGTGGTCAATAGAAAGCAATCCCATAGGGAAGTCACATGAATACATGCTCCACAGTTCTGATGGCACTAAGGGGGATAAACCCTGACCCTAACGCCAAATACTGTCAACTTAGAGAATCATTGCTCTCTGAAGACTTCCTGCTGTTTTTCAATAAGATGAAAGTTCACTGGTTGGTTCAATAGTAGCAGTTTAAATGGAAATAACCTGATAAGAATACTGTGACTGTCCTATACATGACTTAAATTGACATTAAGTCATATACCCAACTACTCATTGAGTAAATGATAATACCTACTCAGAAAACATCAGCACAAGATGAAAGCAAATCAGAGATATAATTACAGTCTTTTCTTTGGCTCCTTGAGTATCATTCAGAAAATGTTGCGAGGCGGTGCAAGACTGATTAGATACCTCAGGCGGATTTAAATTCAGATGTAGGAGTTCTTGGAAATATGACACATGGAAGTTGTTGCCCTAATCCATTTTACCTCATTACAGACACATAATGAATACAAATTACGCTCACTTCACCTTAAAATAAATGGCAAATGATGTAGCAACCCAATGTCAAAATACAACACACAGTCCTACTTAGGTTTATTCAAGATTAGCTCTCTGACAACACCATTTCTTAGCAAATCAGCTGTAGTTGGACCAAAATTACTCATACAATGAGATGGCAACACTCAATAATAAGACACAGATCCATGTGGCCTCCTCATGTGTGAAGTAATAAACAATAACATGTTTTCAAACAAGGGAAAAAAAAAAAACTCTAAAATTTTTTTTGGGTTAGTAGTTGCCTAGCCTCAGATGGACCACCTACTGACTGTTCCATTCACTGACTGCCTAAAATCAACCCAAAACATGTAACACAGGCTAAATAACTGTGTTGAAATCCTTTTGTGGACATAATATTCAAAATAAATAAACAAAAATCATTTATTGATATATGTTTAACAAATGTATTAAAAATGCACATATACGCATATATAAATTAGCAAGTGTTGGTCTAGTGGTGAGAATTTTACACTAATAAACTAACACTTTGTTGAGTTTAACCCCCTTTTTTTCAAAATACCAAGAAAATATGCAACTGTATGTGAGTAGATATATATTATGAACAGTGGAACATGTGGTTTCCATTTTGCTGGAGTGAGTCACGGATGAATGACAGTAGTGTGCGTATCTGAGAGCTGTCAGTTGTCTGAGAGATATGTGCGATTCTAAATGAATGCCTGTGCTGCAGGGCCTGCCACTGAGGAGAAGGATGGAAAGCACTTAATGTAACAAACATTAAAGTGTCCTGCTGAAGGAGTACACTCGTTATATAGAGCTGGAATTTGTGAACTGTAACAAACAAAACAAATCAAATGGAATGGATTGAAAATTATCTGTCAATCATAATTTGTGGTTTAACACCCATTTATTTATCACTGTGACTCTCCATAAGTAGTACTGTAATTGTTCAAACAAAAGAGTATTTTTTTATTTTTATTTTTTTACTGATATTGGAGGTAAAAGGTAGTTTGGTGCATACCAGAAACCTGAAAAATTTAGGAAAAAAAATTACAGGAAATCTTAAAATGCCCTCAATGTCACCTTAGTCTCTAATACAGTTTATGTATCTACTGTAATCTTTATTTTATTTTTTAATTAAATGTCATTAAAGTCAATGAGTTTTTCACCTTGTTAAATTCAATTTATTAAAACTTTTATCAAACAATCATCTATTTAAAACTCAACTTTCATTTATTCATCACAATGTCATTGCTGCTTTAAATATTTATGTTGTGTTAACAACAGATGAGATTTCTGTTTGTCCTGGTTAGAAGAACTGGAGCTGCTCTTGCAAACCAGATAAATATGCAGGCTGATAGCAGTGTTGTTCTCCTCCTTAAAGTCAGAGCTGGGGGGCATGACAAAACATTTATGCCCATGCAATTAGAATGGGCCACTGAGTGAGTCATTAACATCCCACAGCCGAGCTCTCTGCCTCATTCCCTCCTAACACTGCTGTCCACTGTTAAAAACAAAGCTTTCTTCCAGTTATTCCATGCCCAAAAATGAAGCATCTTTGTATGTTCTTCTGGGTAAGCATCTTTCATGCCTAAAATGTATAGAAATTTATTATAGACTTAATGGACTTTTAATAGGCTATTAAAATACTTTTATTTGTTTATTTATTTATTTTTTTTTTAATTTGACTCTTTTTTTTTTTTTAAACCTACCAAATTATACAACTGCAATGCTGGAACTTATTGTGAATAGAGAAAAATAACCAAACTTACTGCAAATGATAATTTAATAGCTCAGCCTTCAGTTTTGCCTGCAAAACACCCTGAATGTCATTGTTTCTGGATGGGAGTTTAATTTATTAGACTCCCAGCTATGCATTTAACCCTTTCATGCACGAATTATGGAAAACATTATCTAGATTTTTTTTATGATTCTTTTTATTACTTTAGTATGATACTAAAATTGAAATCCATTTTCATTTTTACAAAATTCAGTTTTATTTAAAATGATTTAACTGTCCACGTATGTGGACACCATGCAACAAAGGCGTAAAATAGGACATAAAGCCACAGCTGACAATATGGAATATTGTGGGTTTTATTAATGGCATGTTATTCTATTTATATCAGCTCAGTTATTAAAAACAATAATATTGCAATATAACAACAATAAAACACATATTGTAGGAACAATAACAGTAGTTACATATATGCCGAAACCTATTAGCAATATGAGCAAATCATGGAAAACATTCACTGCTGATTGTAACATCTTATTATATTTTCATCATTATCTTACTTCATGTTGAATCATCTCAGTTATAGTATATCAACATCTTCCTGTTTGGAAGGCAAAATGCAAATTTGTCTCCATATGTATGTGTAAAGTAGCCATTTATTGCTGTAATATGTAATTTTAAATGGTTATTTATGTTGACATATTTGTTAAATGTCTGTTTTATTACAATATAAGACAATTCATAACATCTTTGAAAAAATAGAATAGATATACTAGCAGGTTACAGGAATCAGACTTTATGCAATCTGACTCCACTGTTGCATGACGTCCACATATGTGGACAGTTGATTTTTGATGAATAAAAACTACATTTTACTCCAAATTTTAGTTTATAAAATACTAACATATTCATCATACTTTATTGTACATACTAATATATATATATATATATATATATATATTTTTTTTTTAACCTCAATTGACCTTCTCGTATAAAAGTTTTTCACAGATATGCCTGAGGCATTCAGCACATGGCTATCGCTGTCAGCCATCTTGGATTAATGATGTCATCAAGCAATGAATATTTGGAATGCAAGATTGTAGCCACTGTTACAATATTGCTGTCAATCTACTGACACTGCCCTCAATTGGTTTGGAGAAAATTACCATGATAAATGAACCCTAAATGGAGTTAAATTAACTGTCCACAAATGTGGACACCATGCATGAAAGGGTTAATGAGAACAACAATTTTGACGGTTCTAATGGATCTGCCTCATGGTACAGCAATGTAACATTTACTTGATTTTCAAAGCTGGAAAGAAAGTATTATAACTGCTTTTAATTAGCATGTTTATTCTGAAGCTACAGATGCTTTAAAATAAAAACTTGACTGTTAGGAGATAATAGAAGTGATTTTGAGAGTAAAGATGCAAGAAGGTGATGCAGGAAAAGAAAAATTGTTTCCACTGGCACTTTCATAACCATCCATGGCAGGTCCATGTACCTCTCACTACTATAAAAAGGAATACAGGTAATACATTAAATGAAAATCACAAAGAAATACACATATCTTTGAAGTGTCTATCTACATACTAAACTTTCATAAATCCACATCTAAAGTCAACATGAAATCAAAATGGGCTCAGTTGCCCAATGGACTTCTTTTTTCTGTTTATTGAGCATCATTTATTGGTGTTATTCCAAATCTATTCCAAATGTATTATTGGTGTTATTCCAAATGCATCTTTTATTAGAACCTATTAAAAAATGAGTGTTTATAACATTACAGTCAGAAAATGCTATAGTATGACCACTTTAATGCAGAACCGAAAGAGAGAAAAAAAGAACTAAAGGTGGTAAATGTTTAATATTAACTACAGACATACTGAACATCTACTGAGATCACAGCTCGAGTACCACATGGACTGCATCTTTAAGCAATGTTTTCAAACTTTTAGACTGTTCTGAGGTGACTGGCCATGTGGTTATAGAACACAACACAACTAGCAGATATTGATTTAAAAGGCAATGACAAAAGCTTATCTCACCATTGTGTTTTATGAAGTATCAATCATGTAGCAAGCTATAATGATGCTTCACAGAGACACACCATTCTAATATGTAAAAACGGCCAATGCATTAGCCAGTTTGCCACTTCATAAACAGGTGCTCAAAATGTATTATGGTGCACCAGTGTTTACTGTGGCTAAAACCATATTTTTGTTAAGTCATTAAAAAAAAAAATTGTAGCTGATTTACAACAAAACAAAACAAAGTGCATATAAAGAACTATACAGAGCAGCTGGTTTTGTTAATTGGGTCTAGTAGGAGATGAGCATGACAAGGTAAGTTTGTGCATGTTGATAGTTTGAGTTTAGAGACAGTAGGAGCTCGTGGGCAGACGGATGATCGTTGATGTCAAATGACGGATGTGTGGGCCGAAGCTATGGGGAGCACTGAGAGTTTGAAGGAAACTGTCACTCAGATACGCATGCGTACACGCAATCACAACAAACATGATATCCACAAACTGAACAAAACTTCGATGCACTTTCACAATTAATCCAAAGTGCATAGATTACAATATATACAAATATTGTCGACTGAAATCAAAGTTTTTGCATTATTGATGAACTTTTCAACACTGACACTGTCACTGAACTGACCTGAATCACTGAATCTGAATTAAGCTGAACAATGGCACTATTGTCTTCTGCAGAGCTGTTTTATACTAAAGCTGAAAATTAAGTCATTCATAATTAATAAACTTCGCAACGCTGACATTGTCATTATCACTGTGAAGCTGCTTTGAAACAAACAATCTATACTGTATAAAGTGCTATATAAATCACTTGTAAGTGACAAAAAAGCCACAGAAATTTAAATGTGGGGTATCTGGCAAAAATGAATGACCCAAATTAAATTCAAAGGAACAAAAAATTCTGTTAATAAAAAAGTTAATTTCTGACATTCATGTTCATTTAATCCACTGCTTTCAGCCATAATCAGCAGCGTACTGCATGTGTGTGACTGCAGATGCCATGACCTCCATTTCCTTCCCAGTAATCCATATCAGCAGTTCAGCGCTGAGAGGTTAATCACACTGAGGGTAAAGAAACCTCCCCCCAGCTCTCATCTCCACAACAGGCAGCTGTCAAAACAGAGCAGACTAATTATTAAATATTTAATCATCACTATAATTGTTGATGCTGATCAATTGTAAGACATTCATTTTAACACTTATATACCACCATTTAAACTAGTAGGAAAATATAAGACTAAAATATTTTATCAGATTGTGTTGTATTTGATTATTAGGCAAACAACCTGAAAGAGACTCTAGCAGCTGAATAATAAATCATTTAATAAAGGTCAATGCCGATGAGCCACTGCAGCAAATATGTTTCAATGAGGGAATACATTGTAAAGTCATAAAAGCTTAAGAAAAAAAAAACATATTTATTATTCAACTAAATGCAAAACTCAAATGAAAAACTTGAATCTTCATTAAAATTGAAGAACAGAGGATCTTGAAAACAGAAACTCCACATCAGTAGTGATAGATCGCTTTATGCAGCAGTCACCTCCACAGTGATTCATTCTGCTCTTCCAGCTTTCTCTGTATAGATCATTGATCCAAAACACACAAGTCAACAGAGTGATTTATTAAAAATGTAGAGGTTAAGCCAGGCTGCCCTCAGGCACACACACAGGGGTGCCAATCACAGGGACAGGGACACAGTCACATCATCTGTCAGCATATTGCTCAGAAAGATGAAGTACTTGGCAGATGTTCTGCTAATAAGCTCAAATACAGAGCCAAGGACCCGAAGCAAAATCCACAATGATGTGATAAAATGAGTTCATTTCACCACACAGATATGTATTTACATCTAGAGGGCCTTGGGAACAGATCCAAGCAAACAAGAAACCGAAAGAGACTGTCTGGAAAGCATAGATGATTCGTACAAGCTAATCGTGTTATACAGTGAGGGGGAAACAAACCCTCAGCATGTATTTTCCTAGAATATATTCATTATGTTCACAAGTATGATGTAATTACTCGAATTAGAGGTGAAAATGCTGCACTTGTGTGAAAATGTTGACAGGGATACGACTGATATAATCTAAATACCGCTGTGAGACGCAGATCCGAAGTGCTGCTAATGCTGACAACAACAGTGGCTCTCCAGCCTCCAAAAATAGTCCTCACCTCCATTATCTGAGCTCGCCTGCAGGGAGGCTGCAAAAGTGAGCTGGCAAACGGGGGGAACTGAAATCAAGACTTTATCAGCAGCGACTGCCACGGCAGATAACTATGAAAGAGTTTGCGGTGAGACGAGCAGTTCACAAGCGCACTTATCTCCACTACTGCAGATTTAATGAGGCGATACAGCCTAGATTTGGCTAATACACGCACACACACAAAAACAGTTTTTGGCCCACTCATTTTTGGTTTGAGGCTGCCAGAGATGGATTAACCAAGGTGACTTTTCAAATGAAAAATTACAGACGTGAATATGGAATAATGGATTTTGTACTGTAATACATGGATGTGACCAACAACCAGGAGACTGGCTTTCACCCTTCCTACCTGTTTAACTTCTAAATAATACCTTGAACAGATAGTGTTCATAAAAGAGGAGCACAGCCTTGAGATCAAAGAGATGAAAAGACATTTAAAATGAATAAGTCTCTCTCTAACACAAGCTTACAGGAACAAAAAGTCAGGCATGGGTTAGTTTAATCAACTTAGGAAACATGCCAATGCATATGCTGAAAGCAATCAATCCACAAAGACAAGTTGAAATACACGGTAAAGTTGCATTCAGTGATTTACTCCAAATTTAAAAGGTTTTGCACATTAAGAAATAAAGACTTTTTGTGAAGACTCAGATGAGATGACAGCTGTACTCTTTTCTATTAAAAGTGTTTAACATTTTCATTACATTTACATTTATATATTTAGCAGATGCTTTACAAAGCGACTTACAAAAGAGGCGGGAACAGGGACAAGGGTCCAGCATACACAAGATGGAAAGATAGCAGTAGTGAAGCCTTGTTCTCTAAAACTCATTAGTGTTAGTATGATTTACATAAAACTCAGAGACAATCATGCTGATTTGCATCAATAGATGGTAGTGCAGTGCATTATTGTTTTTGGTACTTAAATAATACAATGAACAGCGATGTTAAAGCAAGCTGAAGAACTATAAATACTTTACAAATCCAACAGCTTTATTTTTATATATAAATCTCTACCAAATGTGTGCGATGTCCGATAAAAATAAAAGTGCAATAACAAGTGCAGAATTCTACTTTAATAAAATCTCTTAAATAATAAAAAAACAGGTTGTTGTGTCTCCACTCAATACATATTCACACTCCACAATAAATCAAAGAACAAGCACAGAAATTTTAAACATAGCACATGTGATTTGTTCAACATTGAAAAACTAATAATAATAATAAAATAAAAATATAAATAACAAAGAATAAAATTTTGCTAAAATCTCACACAAACAAAATTTAGCAGTGCCTCACTTTGCCAGCAAATCAATATCAAGCTCACCGAACAGTCACACACAAAAGTAAACAACTTTAATAAACTGAACTATATTTTTACAATTTCTGCAGAATGGCCGTGCTGTGGTTTCTAGGATATCATAAGTTTGATTGCTTAGAAAAGTAACAACATTCCTCTCCTCACCTCTGTTGGAAATCATGGCTTATTTTATCCTTGGCTGATTGTTTCTTCCCACCTTCTTTCACAGGCAAGCACTGAGCTTTCTGTGCGTTTTTCCATGGTGTAAGACTCTATAACAAGCTCTGTCCAGGGAATTGATACAAGCAGATCAGAGACTTAAGATGAGAATTTGAAGAAATAAGATCTAAGAAATAAGAATTCAGAGGAGAAAACAATAATTATACTCCTGCTTTAGCTGACAATATAAAGACATTTAAGTCAAAAAGGCCTTAAAAATCAATTTTATAATTCAGCATAATTTATAATTCAGACATTTAAGCATCTTTAAGAGTATAATGGGATACTGCAAATTAGCTGCAAACCATTTGATCAGTCCCTGTAGGCTAACCGAATATGTAAAACAATGCAGTACAACAGACTAGCATGTCTGCAGCTCTAACTCATGCAGAAATTACATTAAAAATAAACATCCAGCAATACTTTAAAGTTTTTATTGTGTATATGATCAAATTGACCTGGAATTTTTGGACCTTTTTTTATTTTTGCCATGATTATTGTGTGTTTATTAGCTGATGATGGACAGGTATAGGAAGGGCTCAGGAATAAACTGGACCTTAATTAGATGCCCATTTATCCTCAAGAGCTGGATGGTCTAATGAGCTGCAGTTATTTTAAAGGGTCTTTTTTATTTCCCATTCCCTATCTGCCTTTGATGGGGATTTGACATTGCAGAGGGCTAATTAACCTTGATGTACAGTCAAAGTCCTCGGATGCAACTAAGCCACTGAAACTCTCACATGAATTCAGAAGACGGGGAACTTTCAGTATTGATTAGCAGACACTTTTGAAAAGTAAATGTGCGATTAGTGAAGTGCAGCAGTCATGTCAGAATACGGGTCACCGCAGCAGTCAATACAGCTGTATTACAGTAAATTATGTTCCCACGTTTAAATATAGAGAGTCAATATTTTTGGTAAAGGCATCACTACTGTTCTTTTTGCTCAAGAACATACATGACCAACCTGAAAAATAAAGTCTTGTTATCTGTTTGTTATTTGAAACATTATTGAAACATCTATCAAACATGGTGCACTACACCATTTTGTGCACTATTCCATGTCATTTTATAGTATAAACAGTGAGTATGTGTTCACACTGCAAATACTGCACTTCAAATGAATGATGCACGTAATTAACTGAAAAACAAAGTGGAATGTAGGACAATTTATGCACTCAACTGTCACAGCTTTAATTAGGTACCGGAGGGGAAGGGACTATCAGACTCCAATGCTGAATGACAAAGCATACTCAAGTGCATACACTAGACAGTTGAGTACACAGTGCTTCCTGTATATGCATAGTACGTAGTATGTCATTTGGGACAAAACATTAAGCATGGCAAGTTTTGGAGACTTGAAGATTGCTTTTTCTCCATGAAAGTAGTAGATACTGTAGGTCATGTAATTGTAAATATCTACCTGGGAGCGTTAAAAAAATGGTTAATTCATCAACTCAGTAATTCATCAATCCAACTAGTTAATTACTATTTGAATAGTAAACAGACAAATAGTAAGAAGAAAATAATAGTAATTATGAAAACAGTGCATAATAACTCATTATGTTTAATACTTAATGTTAGGGGTTATGAAAAATTTATGAGCAATATTAATAGTGGCATTTGCCTTAGTATTTGCGGTCACAAAATCAGGTTTTATAGCAGCTAAAATGTCTGATTAACATACTTCCTTTCCAACAATCAGCATGGAAAATGGCTTTTCAGTCAGTCTGTCTTCCCCTTTGGCTTCTATATACTTAGATCCATGACATAGTTCAGCTTAGCTTTTAATAGCATTAGCATACACACAATTGAAATTGCACTCCTTTAATAGCATCAGCCCTTCAGTGCAAATGTGCGGGCAGCAGATGTGCTGTACTAAAAAGCACAAAAGGGCAATGTTTTATGAAACTACTCACGAAGACCTTTCACCGTGAGACTGAGAGATCCATGAATATCTTTCTGAATGACATTTTCTGCACAATACTTCACCGGAACTTCACTGCATAAATTTACACAGTGCTGTGCACCTCTGTGTGTGACTGCAGATCCCACAAGAAGTTCCCTGGAAGCACTGTATAGATTGCCACTGCCCTTACCTTCATTTGTGGCATGACGAACAAAACAAGCAAGTTTCCAACTCAACTTTAGAGTTCTAGTTGGTGACTACCAGTGTCATTAATCAGAGGCTCATTTCAACTTGCTAAAGGAAGTTGAGATGCCACATTATTAAAGGAATAGTTCACCCAAAAATAAAAATGTAGTCACCCTCAGGCCATCCAAGAGCGTTGCTTTTTTGAGTTTGTTTCTTCATCGGAACAGGTTTGGAGAAATTAACAATACATCACTTGGTCACCAATGGATCCTTTGCAGTGAATGGGTGCCGTCAGAATGAAAGTTCAAACTGATAAAAACATCACAATAATCCACAGGTAATCCACACTCCAGTCCACCTAATGATTTCTTAAGTAAAAACCAGAGGTGGGTAGAGTACCCAAAAACTGTATTCAAGTAAAAGTAAAAGTACTTGAAGAAATATTTACTCAAGTAAAAGTAAAAGTAATAGTCTGAATAATTACTTGAGTAAGAGTAAAAAAGTATCGGATAAAAAAACTACTCAAGTAATTAGTTACTAGTTACTTTAGATCATATACTGAAAATAGTCTATTTTTATTTAGATATATAAATTTTATCTAAATATCTCTCTCTCTCTCTCTCTCTATATATATACACACACACACACTGCCATTCAAAATACTTTTAATGTTTTTTTTTTTTTTATGTAATTTATTTCAGTGATGCAAATCAGAATTTTTATCAGCCTGATTTATTATCAATGCTGTTCTTTTATAGCTTTCTATTCATAAAAGAATCCTGAACAAAATGTCACAGGTTCCAAAAAATATTAAGCAGCAAAACTGTTCCCTGTTGAAAAAAACAGCTTTTGCTGGTAAGGTATGTTTTGAAGCATGGGATGCTGGTTTGAGCTGATTTAAGCTGGTCCTTTGCTGGTTTATGCTGATCCTTAGCTGGTTTAAGCTGGACATGTGCATGACCAGCACATGACCAGCTTAAACCAGCATAAACCATCATCCCAGCTTCAAAACATACCTAACCAGCAGATGCTGTTTTTTTTTTTTTCAACAACTGATAATAAATCAATATATCTGAATGATTTCTGAGGGATCATATGACTCTGAAAACTGGAGTAACAGCTGATAAAAATTCTGATTTGCATCACTGAATTTAATTAAATTATATTTTAATGTATATTAATTATGTATTATAAATGTGTATGTATATAACCTCTGACACGGAGAAGAGTGAAAACTCCTTACATGACCACTACTGAACATCTGAACATAACGAAACAAATCTTCTTCCGTCTGTTCTGCAAAATGTAAACAAATGTAGCCTTTATTTCTGCAAGCGTAAATATTGTGAAAATATCAATATTAATTGTGTCTAGACAAAGGCATTCCTCCTGGAACTAACGCGGGTTTGGCGGGTGTTCATTTCATACTCTGTGACAGCTTATTTAATGAATAAATTATACATTGTATTTAATGTGTAAGGTACATGTACAACAAACTGGTAATGTCATAGTGGTATCGTGTACTGTAATCGACTCTCTACCTGTGGAACCGACAGCACACGCGGTGTTCATCTAATAAAGATCTTCATAGCTAGCAAACCATAGCCTTTGCAGATTTGCTTTCAACTGACTGTAGATCCAAAGCCACGTCTTCAGCGCTCTTGATGTTACAACTCTGAGTGAGAACCGCTTCAGACGATCAGCGCGTGCGGCAGAACTGAACGAATCATTCAAACTGATTCACGAACCGATTCACTGGTTTGCCAACTGGTTTGATCAAGCCTTCGAACAGAATTGACTCAAAAGAGTGAATCATTTGCGAACGGGCATCGCTCATTGCCCAGAGAAAAAGCAGACGGCGCGTTTGGAATAAATTGAAGGATTTTTAACTTGTATTAGATTAAGGTAACGAGAGGAGCGTCGCCCACAGTAACGAAGTAAAAGTACCGTTTTTTCACTAAAAATGTACTTGAGTAAGAGTAAAAGTACCCATTTTTAAATATACTCTAAAAGTATTAGTTACCCAAAAAATTTACTCAAGTAAATGTAACGAAGTAAATGTAACTCGTTACTACCCACCTCTGGTAAAAACCTGCATGTATATAAGTGTGAGATTTATTTTTGTATGGTTATTTTGTCTTTATATAAAGTGAGTTAATTTTGTTTTTGTTATTGTTATTTGGATTTGACGTGCTGACGTATGTATAGGTTTTGGATGCGCGGGTCAAGCATGCGCAGTGGTGTGTGTGTGATAAGATGCAATGCATGGTGTTCGTAACCACATGAGCGCTGACCAATAAAAGTCAGAAAAGTTTCATATCTTCGTGTACTGCCTGCATTATTCTTGTGGACCCATTTACAAGAGATTGGAGAATCATTTGATGGTTTACAGCCCCTCGTACATTTATCATGGTAGCGGGTTTGGAAGACGCACATGGTGTGAGAGTGAACTTTCTCTTTGGCGGGTATTAAATGCGATGGATGCGGCATCACGGCGGCGGACATTGAGCTTAAGATTTCAGCCTTCTGTTATCCACAATGTATATTTTGCTTTGTGTTTCAACCATGGACAAATTTGTTTGTGAGTATTGGACAGCAGCATCAGATTATGGATGTATGGAATGCAAATTTAATATGGACCAGTAGAACAGTAATCCTAGTTTCATGGCGTTTTCGGGATATATTGTTACTGTGCTATTATAACGGCAGTAGGCCAGTAAGAGCTGTGCGTGTAAACCTCACTCCTCTGATCTGAAAAGGTGCTCTACCGATTGATGCTAGAAGCCGTGGTCTTTAGCCTCCTTATTAGAGCGCCCGCCTCCCACGCCGGAGACCGTGATTCGAAGCCTGCTTGGAGTGGGGCGAGTAGGACCGGTTACATTTGGTGCGGTGACCCGGATGGGAGTGAGGGTTGGGGGGGTGAGTGTAACTGTCATAGACCAGTAAGAGCTGTGTGTAAACCTCACTCCCCTGATGACAAGAGGTGCTCTAGCGATTGACACTAGAGGCCATGGTCTTTAGCCTCCTTGTCAAAGCACCCGCCTCCCCGAGACCGCGGTTCGAAGCCCACTCAGAGTGGGGCAAGTAGAACCGGTTACACGATACAGCGAATTAACTGAGCTGTTTTGTAACATGAGTGAAGCGGATTCAGCACACAATTTGCTTGGCACAAATAGTTTACATGTTGTGCAGCGCTTTAATGGACATTTTCCACCCATTTTTTGGGGGGATGGGAAAGAAGATTTTCTCCACTGGTGCAGGCGATTTTGAAGTGACTGTGGAGGCTAGCGCGGATTTTGATAACGCCAAATTAGCTAAGTTTTTGCCTAGTTGCCTAGGTGATACTGCTTTTAGCTACTGGGACAGTTTGCCGAATGACATCAAGAAGGACTATAAACAAGTGAAAGACAAAATGAAAGAGGTTTTTGGCAAACGAGTTTACCTATCCACATTTCAAAGTTACGTTAACGCACGCACACACCTGCCTGGTGAGGCTCTTCAAGTTTTTGCGGCAGAAATTAGCCATTTGGTGGAGGAAGCTTTTCCCACTTATGAGGCTAATGCAAAGAACGGAGAAAATTCATATGTTTCGTTGTGGGAATTGAACCTTATCTACAGCTTCTCATAAATGAACAAGGTGTAGACACATTGGATGCTGCTCTTACGCTGACTATGCAGACTGAGCAGGCACACCAGGCTAGCAAGGTACTGCTGCTTTCCCCCTCACAACAGTGGACTTCTTCAACAGCAGGAGCCTTTACTGGATCTACAATCAGTGTTCTTCCACAGCATGTACCTACCTCTCCCTGTTCCATGATATCTCCAGTTCTTCCTGCAGTTCATTCAGCTACATCAGGTGACTTCGCAAAACTTCAGCGGACCCTGGAAAGTTTGACAGAGACAGTGGATCAACTTCAGCTCGAAGTCAACAGACAGAGGTATGCCAACAGACACACTTCAGCGGATCATCAACGGCGCAGCCTTACCCTGGAGGATTCACGAGGGCGTACATCTGAATGTCGCAGGTATGACAAACATTCATATATTGACTGTGACTCTTTTTACGAACATAGTAAACCTTCATACAGAGACACAAGTGGTGAGAGGGACTACTATGAAACACGCAGACATGAGGGCTATCGTGATCAAAGTCCTAGGAGGTTACAGGATCGCAGACAACAATCACAGCTCGAGACTCTCTGGATCATTCTTCTTGTTCTGACAGTGCTTGGGGCAACAGGTCATCAGACAGCTACTCACCAAAGTGACAGAGTCATCGGTCTTCATGTCCTGGACACATGCGTTTCCAGTCGCCTTCACATATTCCTCAGAGCCAGGGAAACTACCATGTAGCTACTACCTACTATGCAGAACATGTCTTTTCAGCTAGGTGAGGACTCCATACCTTTTGTGAGTGGAAACCAAAATACCCGTAAACTGGTGGACGTCACAGTGTCAACCACTACAATTGTTCCTGCTCTGTCAGAGGCTGTAATCTCTGCAAAACTTGTATCACACCATGTAGGTTTACAGCCAAATGGCTACACTGGTGTGTTTGAGCCTCACTATTGTGAAGACTCAAAGGTAGGATTTGCATGGACTGTGACGAAAGCAGATAAGGGTTCAATTGATCTGAAAGTGGTCAATCCTTCTGTAGATGACATTTCCCTGCACTGTGGCACTCCAATTGGTACTTTTCATTCAATTTCTGAGAGTGATCAGGATGATTTTGTGATAATTGACAAAAGTGTTAACAATGTAAACGTTCAGAATGTTACTGGTTCCAGTCAAGTGTCAATGTCCAAGTCACCTGTACTACCAGATCTATCTAACACAGAGTTATCTGTGACACAGCAAAAGAGTCTAACAGATTTGCTAACCTCTTTCTCTGATGTTTTCAGTCAGCATGCTCAGGACTATGGTAGAACTAGCGTGGTTACCCATAAAATCAGGACCATAGATGGCACTCCCATTTCCCAGCGAGCATACAGGACTTCTCCTTCTCTCATTGCAGAAATTCACCATCAGGTAGAAATGCTCAAAGCACAAGATATAGTACTGGATAGTGATAGTCCTTGGTCAAGTCCAGTAGTGATGGTGAGGTAGAAAGACAATACCTACAGATTTTGCGTTGAATTTTGCAAATTGAATTCCGTAACCATTACTGATGCACACCCAGTTGAACTTTGATGTTGATCCCACAGGACGTAGAGGTCGGTGGTCTATGGAACTCGATCCATATGATTGGGTGATTGTTCACAAAGATGGCCGGAGACATTCTAATGCGGATGCCATGCCTCGAATTCCGGTAGTTTCTTCTATGACACCGAAACCCTTCATACAGACAGTATCCATTCAAACAGATGACTTGCCTGTCATCTTCCAGACGTCTGGTTCTGTTAGCACCAACAGTACAGATAGTCATTCTAAGGTGCGGTCACAAATTTGTCTAACCCAGGGTGAACCTGATGACGTTACTTCTGAGTCTACTTTGAATGTACTGTGTACCTCTTTGGGTGATGAGGGAAAGGACATTATCAGAAAACAGATCCCCTGCTCTCTCAGATTTATAGTTGGGTTGAAAAACAAAAGAGACCTAATCTTAGACAGGTTAGAGGGAAATTGACACAATTTTGGTGGCAAGTTCACTGTATGGTGATACAGGATGGAGTTATTAAAAAGCCTAGAATGTTTTCATGTTGAGGATGTGTATTGATTGCACTTTTGTCATTGTTTTCAAGGTTTTACAGTGTAAGGACAAAGGCATTTTTACATTGTGTATTTGTTTTTGTTCTTCACAAAATCTGTGATTTGTTTTTGTTATGTGTTACAAAATAATGACACCACAAAACACAAGAGTTGATGACTAGATGCTTAGTTTGTACAATGGTTACAAACAGTTTGATATTGCCTGTTGATATGTTATTTCATATGTCCTCTAGACTTTGGGACATAAAAAAGTGAGATTTATTTGTTCTCTGTGTATTTGAGATGAGGACATTTCTTTTTCTAAGGGGGGGGGGGATATGAGATTTATTTTTGTATGGTTATTTTGTCTTTATGTAAAGTGAGTTAATTTTGTTATTGTTATTAGGTTTTGACACGCTGATGTAAGCGTAGGTTTTGGATGCGTGGGTCAAGCATGCAGTGGGGTGTGTGTGATAAGCTGCAACGCATGGTGTTCGGAACTGCATGAGCTGACCAATAAAAGTTAGAAAAGTTTCATATCTTCATGTATTGCCTGCATTATTCTTGTGGACCCATTTACAAGAGACTGGAGAATCCTTTGATGGTTTACAGCCCCTCTTACATAAGAAACAAATCAATCATTTAGGTGCCTTAACAGTAAACCGTTTCTTCTGGCCAAAAATATCAGTCCATAATATATTATAATGCTCCATTAAGCAAAAATATCTCACTTCTTGTCCTCTAACATCAAAATTCACCAACATATTTATTTACAATTGTTTTTGGCTGTTTTCACTTGTAAACCATGCTTGAGCTGTGCATATTTCTCTCCTGATTCAATTATAGATAGAGGACTCATATTTTAGCTGGAAGCAACGGTTTGAAGTTACAAACATTTTGTTGAATTTATTAAGAACACACAGCTTTTCGGTTTACAAGGCATTATTGTTCGACTGCAGTTGTGTGGCTTACTTGTGTATTATTGTTATGTTTTTATCAGCTGTTTGAACTCTTATTCTTACGGCACCCATTCACTGCAGATTGAATGGGTGCAAATTTCACTGCAAATTTCAGCAAATCTCTTCCAGTAAACATTACAAACTCATTTGTGACCATCTTGGATGGCCTGAGGGTGAGTAAATTTTGTACATTTTCATTTTTGAGTGAACTATTCCTTTAAGTACAACCCACTACCTGAGAATGTGTTGAAAGTATTATTATAAAATTATTAAAATAGCATCTGATTACCAGGAATAATAATGAAAATCTGCACGGTGAGTGCCTTTAAGACCATTACTGGTAACAGCCTTTTGAGGTCTTGTCGATTGACTGTATTTCTGCACCATCAGCTCTTTCTGAGTCAGGTTTCAGATCAGTTCAAAGGCTTGTATAGAGTCACTTCTGTCATATCTTCAGACACTGCATATTATCTTCATCTCACTGATCCTGACATCTGACCATCCTCTTTGCTATCAGCGGAACAGAACATTCATCTATGTGCCTGTATGAAGCTCCGACTGGCAACTTTTGATATTCACCTCCTTCTCTGGCTTCTGAAACAAAATTCACTCTCTTTCCCAACGCATCTATAACCCCTAATGTTTCCTACTTTATTAACTTCATGAACATAAAAACAAGCAAATATTTCCATAACTATGGCATCATCATAAAATTGGCATTAAGAGCAATGTAATAATAATATGTGATAATAATGCTTGGAAATAATGTGCAATGAGCTGTCCTGTCTGTAGCTTTCGCTTTAAATTCATTAGTAATTTAACTTGTTCACAGTATGCCACACATATTAGCTTTCAAGATTTATAGAGCTCTCTGAAGCAGTTTACAACACATTAAACCCTCACTAAATCCATAGAGTAGTAAACACTACCATTTACTGACTGATTAAATGCCATTAATAGGCTATACAGCACAGTTACAGCACTGATGCCTTCATAAAGTCAGCAGTAAATTTATTGGCAGCAGCTCTGGGTGACAGCAAGATCAATGGCCCTCTTGGTCAAAATCACCCAATCAATCATAATGACCCGAGATCTGAGATAAAACTGCAAGACTGATGGTTTACAGCTAAAGGCAGTGCGAACAGGACTGCACCAATTTCCACTGGCACTGAGTGCTGCACAAAACTCATTTCTTTGGCAAATAGAGCACCGCTGTCTTATAAAATCAAATTCAATACCCCATCTACACAGAGAATGAATGACGTGACAAAAATGAAATGCCTCCATTATAATCAACAAACCTATCTTCAACAGAAGTGTTATGGTTTATAGTCACTCAGAGAAGACTGGTAGCATAATGATGCAGTTTGCAGCTTATGGTGTATTAATTCAAAAGCAATTTATTGTAGCATTATCCCAGATAGGTGAGTTGGCCCTGGTCCTTTTCATTTATTTTCATATTCGTTTGGATCTTAAAAAGACCTTCAATGATTATTATTTCCCCCAGTAAATATCCTCTTACTTTGTCAATACCAGCCCCTCTTATATGACTTGATATGACAAACACATTTACTAACAGGCTTCAAAGACATCCATTACAAAACCGAAATTCTCCAAACTTGTAGTATCTTAATATGCAAAGAGAAAAAAAAACTATTTTTATTCAAAGTGGTGATAATCTAAAGAAAAAAAGGTACTTTATTTTTATTCAAAGTTAAAGGGCTGATAATACAGAAATACACATTCTTTAAACAGCTGAGATATATTAAAAATGAGTTGAAGCCAGCTTGCTCCCTTTTAAATTTTTAATACTTAGTTTGACTAATTTGCATAAACCATTTTGTCCACAATCCAAAGATGATCACATTAACATAAATAAAATATTTAAACTTTAGATATGGAGGCTATGGGTTACTTTAAAATTTATGTTTTTCATTTGCAAACTTAGCTAAAATATCCGAGGAAAAAAAGAGAGGGAAGCTAATCTGAATTTATACATAAATTCCATTTTAGCCAGAATATTTAATGCCTAAATGGTAGGTCTGAAAAACCCTGTAGCTCTATGAACTGCATTCAGGGGAAGTAAATGGTCAGAAAGTCTGAAAAAGAAAACAGTGAATGATAGATGTGGGAAACCTGTTATCTTGAGAGGAGAATGTCCCACAGGTTCACTGTTATTTTTCCATACGACATATGGTGATTTTGTACCGCACACCAGGGTTCAGACTCCAGTATTTCCATCCCTCTACAACCCAGAAAAACAACAGTCACACTTTAAATGTTAATTACAATCTGTTAATGCCAAACCAACTCATAGACAGCCAACTTCTTGTGTTTCTGTTTGTTGAATTTTTCAGGGTTTTTTTTATTTATTTTTATTTATTTATTTTTACTTTTATTGGCCAAACGTTTTAAACAATGCTGCATTTGTTCAGGGAGTGAGACACAAAATATGTATTAAAAGATAAACGCTACCCAACAATTTAGTAAAAAAAGAGAGATCAAGCATGCAAAACATGTATGCTTAAACAACCTGTGCAAATAAATTAAGCATATTTCTCAGCATTACAGCTCCCAACAGGCACAGATCCCAGTGGGCTTCATCCACATGTTAGAGAACAGACAGCTCTGAGCAGATTGATAATGATATCAGAGGCATTTGTGGCCTCAGCCAAAGTGTAAATTATCAGGCAACTGCATTAAAATCTATGAAATCCATTAAAGAGTGACTAAATAAAATGAAAACTGCAGCAAATGCTAATATGAAGTCAATGGGTTAGTTGTAATGTTTCATTTTCCAAATCTAATCAGCCATCTGCCACAGAAAAAGTGCAAAATATAACTAGAGGCAGGCCAAGAATTTAAAGCATGATGAAAGGGGCAAAAAAGCTAAATATATCCCTAATGTAATCTCTTCATGAAAATTCTGTCATCATTTATTTACGTCATGTCATGTCATTCCAAACCTGTTATTTTCTTCTTCTGTGGAACATAATAAAAGATTTTAAGAATTATATACCTGGTTTAATGTGATATATCTATCTATTCATTGGCAATTCAAAAGTGATTTCCATCTGAATTTTCTAAACCCACCAAAGTGCAGCACACAGTTTTATGAAGAATTTAAAGAACTGACACTGTGGATCTTCGACTTCACATTTTAAGAGTAAGCTACAAAGCTTTGTTAATTAAGATATTCAAGCCCATTTTATTATTTAAGAAATTACTAATATTACTCAGAGCTGCATAAGCTTGTCTACGTCAGCCTACTACAATCTTCATTGAATGGAGAGGATAAAAGTTGTTTAACATGATGTTAAACAACTTTCCTTCTTTCTGCATCAGCAAAAGTCAGGCCACAGGAAGGGCATCATGGGGTGTTTGCAATGACTCATTTTGCAAAGTCAACACTAAAGATCTTTACTATCACAAAGACTGCTTTGCTTCAGAACAGCAGTGACTACTAAACACAAGCACGGCACTCAGTGCAACTCTAACTGCAGCAGTGGTTGGCTGTAGCCCAGCTAACAGCTGTGAGGATTCCCGGTGAGGAAACAGAGAGAAATGGATGTGACTGCATGGGTAAGAGTAATGGTGATCCAGCTCTCATGTGTAGCTTGCTGTGTTGGCTTGGCAAAGGTAGCGGATCAAGAAGAGCTCAAATTTGCATGATGATGGTCTGAAAATAACAGATGGAAAAAGAGGATCATAATAGAACCCAAATGCTTGCAGTCACGATCAGCACAGAGTGGGTGCTCCTTTAAAAGGCTACGGGATGGGGTCATGTATAAGCCAATTCATCTGCAGCAGAGCTGAGCTGAGTGACAGCAAGATGGCAATGAAACAACATGTTGCACAAAAAAGAAAAAATCATTATTTAGCTGCTGGAAATGAGAAGGGAAACCCTGGACTAAAGCCTTCAGTTTAGAACTATAAATTAGTAATGCAGTGCACATAATCAATCAGCTTTCCACAGGAGCAACAGTGTCATATATCAGAGTTGATGATAGAGGAGACCAGCGTTGTGATAAATATTCATGTACGTCATCAGGCCAAAAACAGGCCAGAGGCCCTCTATCCAGTTTCATATCAGTCTCAACAGGTGCTGCAACTCAGACATTCAGTATGCACTCATATATATAGCTGTTTTTTTCTTGTAAATTTAATTAAATGAAATTAACAAATTGTGAAATTTCACTGGTATATGAAATGTTGGTGTCATAACCTTATTTATTAGAAATTAGAATGCAAAGATAAATGGGTCATAAACAATGATAGATAGATAGATAGATAGATAGATAGATAGATAGATAGATAGATAGATAGATAGATAGATAGATAGAGTTTTAATTAACATGTGCGTGAGTTGGTATAAAGACCTCTTAGCAATGCAGGTATTTCTTTCCACAACACTTTTTAAAAATAATCATGGCTATGTTATTTTATTATTATTATTTTTTTTTGTACATGTGCTATGATAATACCACATTTTTTTTTTTGGACAAGTACATGGTACAACTAACAATGGGGTACCTGATATTTGTATATAAATAATAAAAGATGCATAATGTTACCATCAGATAAATCACTAAACCATGGTACCAGTCTTACCTAACAGTTACTGCAGTCCCTCAATCTCTTGATTGCCAGAGAAGCCATACTGATAAAATGTAAGCCACTCTAAATAAAAGCACATGCCAAATGAATAATTGAAAGGCACTGAATGCCTGGACTGGAAGGTGCCAAACACATTTTAAAACCTCAATAATAAAAAAAAAAAAAAAAAAAAAAAAACACATCAGTATGGAGACACGCATGCAACACTAATCACATTAGCACATATGGCACTCCATATAAATGCCCAGGGAACCACATATTACAGTGGAGTGTGCTACCAAAACCAGAAAACAAGCAAAAAATGTAACAACCTAAGCTGCTATGTGGCATATTTACAGCGGGGGAAAAATTATTTGATCCCCTGCTGATTTTGTACGTTTGCCCACTGACAAAGAAATGATCAGTCTATAATTTTAATGATAGGTTTATTTGAACAGTGAGAGACAGAATAACTACAAAAAAATCCAGAAAAACGCATTTCAAAAAAGTTATAAATAGATTTGGATTTTAATGAGTGAAATAAGTATTTGACCCTTTTGCAAAACATGACTTAGTACTTGGTGGCAAAACCCTTGTTGACAATCACAGAGGTCAGACGTTTCTTGTAGTTGGCCACCAGGTTTGCACACATCTCAGGAGGGATTTTGTTCCACTCTTCTTTGCAGAGCCTCTCCAAATCATTAAGGTTTCGAGGCTGACGTTTGGCAACTTGAACCTTCAGCTCCCTCCACAGATTTTCTATGGGATTAAGGTCTGGAGACTGGCTAGGCCACTCCAGGACCTTAATATGCTTCTTCTTGAGCCACTCCTTTGTTACCTTGGCCGTGTGTTTTGGGTCATTGTCAGGGCTGGACTGGGACAAAAAATCAGCCCTGACATTTTTTGGTCCAAGCGGCCAACCACTACGATCAGAATTGTTCCAGCCGGACAGCATCCGTATATAGCCTAGGACTGTCGTTCAAAATACACACACATACACATACACATACATATACACGTACACGTACACACACACACACACTTGGACCCCATAACATAGGGAATACCAGGTACACACTAACACTGTGTGTATACCTACTGTGTATAGTGGACCAGTGTACTCACTCACTCCTGACTTGCTGTTAATAGTCAGTAAAAGTCATGAATGTTTGAGGAAGGAAAAAGCAAAAACTAGAAGCACTGATCATGATTTTTCATGGAAAATTCTAATTGTCAGCAAATGAGCTGATTCTGATACGAATTGCTTTTTTTCCTTTAAGCAAGAGACAAGAAAGAATGAACAAGCTGTTCATTTGCTCTACTAAGGCTGAACTGGCCTTAAAAAGTATGTTAAAAATGCAGTTTCACTTTCTGCCAGCAGGTGGTGCTTATGTAACAGGCAATGCAGTGTTTCCTGGGTTACCGCTGTAAACAAAGCAGAGCTGTGCTTATGAGCATTACTTTAATATACATTGTTCAGAGGCAAGATGAAAGGATAATGCCAGCGAAACTTTTCTAAAGACAGTCAGTTCCCCTCAGAGATACATTTATGTAAACTCCTACCTCCAACTGTATCGTGATTTGTTTGGCATCTCAACCGATTTGAATTGTCACATATTTTAATTGTTTTTCAACCAGCTCGCGGTACATCGTTCCATCCCTAGTTTTTATCGTGTCCTGTCTCTGGCCTCTGTTAATGTCCCATTTACAGACTTCGTAACATTTCCACATATTTTAAGGGGTGAAGCTTTTTGAGATGCAAAGGTGAAGTGGGGAGGGGTAAAGCAATCCTTATATAGGTGGAGTAAAGTACTAGTATTATGTCCTACGGAAAGCGTTGTGATTGGGTGGTTTACGCTGTTAATACAGGAGACAAACCAATGGGCCACTGGCTGCTCGCTGTCCCTGCGTGATGCTCCTTGGCAAAAAATAATAAATAAAAAAAAAACAAACAAACAAACAAACCACACACACACACAAACCACACATCATAAATAAATAAATAAATACATACATACATACATAAATATTCTGTCGGCCCCTTAAAAATGCCCGGTATACCGATTACCAATCCAGCCCTGGTAATTGTCATGCTGGAATACCCATCCACGACCCATTTTCAATGCCCTGGCTGGCTTTAATGCCCTGGCCCTGACGGTACATGGTCCCATCCATCGTCCCTTTTGATGCGGTGCAGTTGTCCTGTCCCCTTAGCAGAAAAACACCCCCAAAGCATAATGTTTTCACCTCCATGTTTGACGGTGGGGATGGTGTTCTTGGGGTCATAGGCAGCATTCCTCCTCCTCCAAACACGGTGAGTTGAGTTGATCCCAAAGAGCTTGATTTTGGTCTCATCTGACCACAACACTTTCACCCAGTTCTCTTCTGAATCATTCAGATGTTCATTGGCAAACTTCAGACGGGCATGTACATGTGCTTTCTTGAGCAGGGGGACCTTGTGGGCGCTGCAGGATTTCAGTCCTTCACAGCGTAGTGTGTTACCAATTGTTTTCTTGGTGACTATGGTCCCAGCTGTCTTGAGATCATTGACAAGATCCTCCCGTGTAGTTCTGGGCTGATTCCTCACTGTTCTCATGATCATTGAAACTCCACGAGGTGAGATCTTGCATGGAGCCCCAGACCGAGGGAGATTGATAGTTATTTTGTGTTTCTTCCATCTGCGAATAATCGCAACTGTTGTCACCTTCTCACCAAGCTGCTTGGCGATGGTCTTGTAGCCCATTCCAGCCTTGTGTAGGTCTACAATCTTGTCCCTGACATCCTTGGACAGCTGTTTGGTCTTGGCCATGGTGGAGAGTTTGGAATCTGATTGATTGACTGCTTCTGTGGACAGGTGTCTTTTATACAGGTAACAAACTGAGATTAGGAACACTTCCTTTAAGAGAGTGCTCCTAATTTCAGCTCATTACCTGTATAAAAGACACCTGGGAGCCAGAAATCTTGCTGATTGATAGAGAATCAAATACTTATTTAACTCATTAAAATGCAAATCAATTTATAATTTTTTTGAAATGCATTTTTGTTGTTGTTGTTATTCTGTCTCTCACTGTTCAAATAAACCTAGCATTAAAATTATAGACTGATCATTTATTTGTCAGTGGGCAAACGTACAAAATCAGCAGGGGATCAAATAATTTTTTCCCCCACTGTACATAACCACGTGAACACAGCACAAAACAAAAAAACATTCAGGTTTTAAACAATGAATCATTCAAGGTGCACACACATTTCTTTTAAAGGATCATATGGTCATGGAGAACAATCAATGGCCTTGTAGTCCTGTCGTTTGCACAAGTGCGTCCATTTTCCGTATAGAACAAAAGGGGAATGGAGAGGGAATGAGTAAAAACATTGAAGCTTGTTTGTGGGCAAAACATGAGTGCAATGCAGAAAAGCTGTGTGGCTTCTCCTTGATGAAATAATAGAGGAGGTCAAGGATAGTTTTTAGACTGCAGAACAAGAGTTTTAAATGTAGGAGTTCTTGCCATTGTGGGATGTCAAAAAGAAAGATAAATAAATGTCAATAAATTAATAATTTCAATGATTAAAGGAAACCCTTGCTTATTATTTATAACTTGTACTAAACCCAGAATATTCATAGAACCAGCAGAATTTACATGTTAAATTATTAGCTATGCTAACAAATACCTAATTCTATTTAATTTATAATTCAACGAAACCAATATGAGAGTTATAATATAAACTAATTTATGGCATATGTTTATGCATAACTTATGCTAATATATAAACTGAGGCTCATGCATATGTAAAATTCATCACATTCAGTTCTGCTGACATATTCCCTAAATGGGTCTTCATTCTTTGATCTATAGATTTATAATTTATATTAAAACTGCAGAGACTGTATTAAGCACTGAGAGTTGTATAGCAAAGTATAAAAGAAAAAAAAAAAATCAACACAAATATGACCTGGCAGTATATAAGTGAGAGCGAGATAAGTTGACACAGTGATGAGAGTTATCCATTTCCGTTCCAGACAGTAGCTGTCAGAGACACAATATCACCTAGTGTTTCCTGATTACCTCCTGATATATGATACAAGCCTCATCATGAGAGCAGCTATCAGCCATGACAGAAACAATAAACAAACTCATGCATGTAGGATGATCCATGCGACCGCTGGCCTTTCTCTTGTGTACGCTCTGCGGCATGTCCGTCAGAATCTCATAATACATTATTGACTTTATTGACTTTTCAGACTCCTTGCCTTGACTTGGGTTTCTGTGTACATATTACATTATCTAAGGGTGGCCTGGAGTATTATAGAAAGGGCACCTATCTGGGTTTGTATTGTTCTCTTGATATTGTGCTGTGATGTGATATAATTTTCACAGCATGTAGTATTTTCAGTCCTTGTGATCCTTGCTGAAACATTCAATCTCATCTTTCATACTCAACCTGTCAAACAAGCATTAATTCTTTCAACAAAAATGCTAAAACAAATTCCTTTGTTGGATAAACATCTCAGTCATGTCATGTCATATTTTTTAGTTTTACCGCATTTCATAATACAAACCATTCAAGCAGCTTTACAGATAATCATGATGGTAATGTTTACAATATCTTAATATCTTCATGCCTTTTAATCCTGTTTAGCAGATTAGAGCTGGGTGTTAATGTAATTTGCAGTTTATCATTTTGCAGTGATAAAAACAATCAAGCAGATGAGAATTGCTATATAGTGTATATACAGCATATAATATATATATATATATATATATATATATATATATATATATATATATATATATATATATATTCTATAGTATGTATCACCCTATGTGAGTACACTGTATGTATGCAGTATACTCATACTCACACAACGGCTTAATATTGATTCCACCAGTATAACAACTACTCTTGATTTGTGATTTGTGCATTTGGAAAATTTTAAACAGACGTAATTTAATCCTGAAATTGCTTTTAAATACTTAAATACCACTGATTTCAGAGCTACTCTTCAAAGTGCAATACACACGACAGTGAAAACCACTCAAGCTTAAGAACAGCATAATTGCTTTGCACCAGCACTGGATCACGTCAGCACCACTGCCGCTCAGCAAACACCGCCTGAGACCGAACTATGCGTGGTGCTACATTACAGTGGAGGGCTCTCACACATTACTAGCGCTGACAGTATGGCAAAACGACAATGCTCCACTAAAGCAGCCTGCAGTGACAGCTCTGCAGTCACAGTCCCCAAATACACTGCATTTAAATGCATGAAATCCCGGCTCTGCATCTCACTGAGCTGTTCTGGCAGGTCTTCAGAGACGTGTGGGACATTCTTCCAACTCTGAGGGAACCATAATGATAAGTCTGTGCACAGGGACCTCAGTTATTCATTTGTGGAATGTGAAAATGTAATGCAATCGTGCATAAAGAGCTCTTTAAAGAAAAGAGAAGGAGCAGCCTTAAGAATGATCTGTACCTGAGTTGTAAGACTGAATTTCACATGATGTGAACTGACTTTAAGAATGTATAACTCTTCTAAAAACTGTGTTAAGCTTTTAAGCAAGAACAAAATGAAAAATCAAACTATTCTTCCAACATTACAAAAGCAAAATGGGGACAAAGAAATAATGTCATATTCTAGTAGCTTAAGTATCTATGAGAGGCTGTTGACATGAGAGTCTCAGGTTCTGATTCACGAAGGGGAAAACCTTGAAATAAAAGGTCACAGAGTGCGATGCTATTACAAAGTGTGCTAAAATACTTAGCCCTATTTCCTCTACTGTAAAAATAAAGCACACACAGTTGGCAGCATAAGAAGTTCAGCGTTCAACAAGGGTCCCATTTCCTTGAGCTATAACACCTCTCTATTGAAATTAGAGATTTTCTTTGCACATAAATCCTCTTTGTAAATAATGAACAGGAAAGGTAAAAGAAAATTAACAAAATACAAGACAGACATAAATCAAACCCTTCGCTAAGAGCAAGAGAGTGTGGTCTTAGGTCAACAAACAGACTTTCTACAAATACGTAAACGTATTTTTGGCCAAAGCATTGGAAGTTTTAAAGGGATAGTAACTTTAATACCCATGATTTACTCACCCTCAAGCCATAGGTGTATACGAGTTTATTCTTTCAGACAAATTCAGTCAGAGTTATATTAATGTCCTGGGTCCAGGGTCTTCCAAGTGGCATTCCAGCGGATGACGTAGGACGTAGGCGTAAGCTCTAGTAAGAATATGCTATAGTCTTGTGAGAAGTTTTCTTTACAGCAAAGCAAAACCAGTCTCCTCTTGGCTTATATCAAAATCCTCCAACATTTTTTTTTTTCAAATCCTCATTTGGTATTTCTAATTCATGACCGGTGTTTTGCTCTCTTCACTGCACTTCCACATTTGTCACTTCTCACCGGACCTTATGCTACACCTACGTCATCAACTTGAACTCCACACTCTTGTGTGCATACGACAGTTAGCGGAAGCTAGAGATTATAGTTTATTAACATTTAAATATGGATATTTTTATTACTCAAATGCATTGATTTCCTTCAGAAGGCCTTTATTAATCCCCCAGAGCTGTGTGGCGTACTTTTATGATGGATGGATGCTCTTTATTGGACTTCAAAATCTCAACACCCATTCACTGCCATTATAGAGCTTGGAAGAGCCAGGACATTTTTTAATAACTCCCATTGTATTTGTCTGAAAGAAGAAGGTCATATACACCTAGGATGGCTTGAGGGTAGTGTCAAATGGACGTTTTTTAAAATTTCAGTACTGAATGGTATATCGTGGTTGGTACTTTTGACAAAAATATTTGAGGGTGAGTAAATCATGGGATAATTTTCATTTTTGGGTGAACTATCCCTTTAAATCCCATTTTACTTGTATTTTGTTAATTTTCAGATTCAACAACAACAGATATGATCAGAATTGCTGAACCACCCCTTGTGAAAACACTAAAGGTGATGATACACGGGGCAACTTTGAGCAATTTTGCTGTGTTTCTTGGGCACTTTCCCACTAAGGACGGGTAACAAATTTCTATCTGGATACTTTTGATCGGTCGTGGGCCCTGTGTCTCACCTGGTTGCCCATTGACAGCAACATTAACCAAAGTTGCCCCATGTATCATTAGCCTAAGAATCCAAAGTGCACTTTGTGTTATGATTTCTGTTCACACAAATTCCGTGAAAAAGGAACATTGCATGAAAAATCGAGCTTGTCCAGCTAAAAGAGCTTATTGAGCTAAAAGTATGCATCATGTTCTTGCGTACAGAATGTTTCAAGTCTTAAGTGACCTACTGGATGCTGGAGGAAAGGGTGGAAAAACAAATATTATGTCCTACGGAATGCATAATTCTGTGCTCTCATCATATTTGGACTAAATGTAGAATTGCCACACAGGAAGAAGGACTGTGACAATGCCGTGATGATGCAGCAAATAAAAAGGCTAATTTACCTCATTAAAACACTAGGGAGTACTGCAAGAGAGCACTAGCACAGTACAAATGAATATATGTAAACTGAAGATAGACATGAAAAGAGAAACAGAATTATCCTAGTGTTGACAAAGCCCTAATATAGTGATGCCACAGAGTCCACAGCTACTAGTTAAACATTTTCTCTAGTGTGCTTGATAAAACTTGATAATTGGACTACTATGGACAATATTACTGCTATTTTGAAGAAGACAGGTCTTCGAGATAAAATTCATTAAAAGTAGAAAACTAAAAATTCAGTATATATGCTCAAGTAACCTTAATAAACCCAAATCACAAGAACTCTACCTTGTTTTTAAAGCGCTGTCTGGTGAAGGCCTAACAAATGAGCAGAATCATTAGCACTCCAGTTAGAGAATATCTCCAAGACGTGCAAGACCTCAGGCCAGTTGAGTTCCTTGACAGCCATCTTAAACAAAAAGATGGAAGGGATTGGAATTAAGCCTGAATTGTATTCGGTTGTTATCTTTTCAAGCTTTTTAAATGGTGTGCACACCATGTTAAAATTTCCAGATAAAATACAGAGTAATGAGAACTTCACTGAAAAAAATTATTCATTGAATTTACTATTTTATTTTTTTTTTTAAGGTAGGTGGTTGTAATCAATTTATTTTAGCTACATTTAAATAAACAAATTTAGTTGACTAACTTTCAACATTTGTTTTTATTTAAATGTAGCCAAAATTAATTGTTTGCAACCAATTACCTTAAAAAAAAAAAAAAATTATATATATATTAGTATAATTTTTTTCAGTGTTGATTGTTGATATATTACAGGGAAAATGTGACGTTGCAGCTATTCAAATCATTAAAATATTTTCACTCCTGATTTTTTTTTTTTATTATAAAAATAATAATTTAGCCTACATTACTCATTCGTGGCTCATGTGAAATTTAGTAAAACGTCACACTTTTACTAAATAAAAAAAAAAGATTAATTGAATTTACTAAATTTTTTTTAAGTAAGTGGTTGCAATCAATTTATTTTAGCTACATTCAACAAAATTTTTTATTTAAAAGTTAGTCAACTAAATTTATTTAAATGTAGCTAAAATATATGAGTAAACATTCATTGCATGTATTGAATGCTAACAGTGGTGCCCAACCCTGTTCCTGGAGATCTACCTTCCTGCAAAGTTCAGCTCCAACCCTGATCAAACACGGCTTAACCAGCTAATTAAGATCTTCAGGAGCACTTGATAATTACAGGCAGGTGCGTGCTGATGCAGGGTTGGAACTGAACTTTGCAGGAATGTAGATCTCCAGGAACAGGGTTGGGCACCACTGGGCTATAGCTTATAACAGTGGTTCTCAAACCTCTCCATGAAGTACCCCCAGCTCTGCACATTTTGTATGTCTCCCTATATCTGACACACCCACTCCAGGTCTTGCAGTCTCCACTAATGAGCTGATGAGTTGAATCAGGTATGATAGATGAGGGAGACATACAAAATGTGCAGGGCTGGGGCTACTCCAGGACAGGTCTGAGAACCACTGGCCTATAAGACATTAACATCAGACATCATAAAACAAAAACTGCACACACAATCACATCAATCGATGCACCTTAACACCACCAGATAGAATGTTAATAGGCTAAACAGTAATTAATCAGGTGTGAAGCATGATTTATTCTCCTGTATCCACAATATGCTGATTATACTGTGAGAATCTGCATTAAAGTGAGGCTGGCCTCTGATTCTGCAACCTCTGCAACCAAAAGGCAGAGCTGGAGGAATTACAAAAAGACTTTGGTGTGTGGATCTCTCAATGCATTTAACAGGATTACAGTATAACAACAAAGGTCTGAAAAGGGTCTGTAAACACCCACTTTATGGCTAGTAATCAGACTTCCAGAGGAATGAAACATACTTATGAATTATGCAGTTCATTAATCTTTCTCATACTGTACAACATTTAGATCTAGTCCTCAAATTTGACCGGCCAAGTGATACTTACAAGTTCACCAGTACTCTTTTTCATTACAAGTTACTGGGTTATGAAAAGCAAATGCAGAGCAGGGTTGTGTGGTTTTTCCTGGACTGAGGGGTGTTTTTGGAAAACTTTTGTAACATTTTGTAATATACTCAATTGTTTACTTTTCTGCCACAGTAATTTAAAAAGTCTTTAAAGTCTTTTTGAGTGAACTAAACATTTAGGTTATCTTTAAAATAATTTGATTACAACAGTCAATGAATAAATTGTATGACTGACTGAACCGTTATTTTTAAGTAAGATGAAAATTTAAATTATATGAACCATTTAAATGATGTAGCAGGCGCTCTGCATCAAAACAGTAAGTATATAATTGAGTTCATGATTAATTCAATTTTGAGAATTTTCGATTAATTCTAATTTATGGGGAAACTCTGTCACTAATGCCTCTTCAACATAATGTATTTTACCATACTTTAGAGAATGTTTTGATATGTTTCACATTTGAATGCAAGTTTTCATGCCAAAGCTCAGAAAAAAAAGTGTCACAGCATTAAAAAAAAAAAAGCTTACACAAAGATTGACTTATTATTATTTAAGAGCACATAGCAACTCAGAAATGCATTTTTTAGCAAGTCCAAAACTCAAGCCAACATTAACACGCAAACACTGAACAAAACGTGATAGCTCACTGAAGCACACAAGCCCTTGCTGTATGAAATATGCACACTGTGTGGAACTACACACAGATGACTAGACACATCCCTCAGTCTGCAGGTCCGCTCTGCCTCTCGAGACCATTTGAATGTTTGTGTCTGTGCTGTAAACAATCTCAGCATAAATAATGGTGTAGAACCTGGCACTGCAAAGACCCCTGTGGGAGTTAGTGGTGCTGTCTGTGCTCCGGAGACTTTTCCAGCTGAGATAATCGCAGACCCTGTTATCCCAAGCCGGCCCCCTGAGCTGAGGTTATGTTTCTGAACTGTGGAGGTGAGCCTTCTAATGTTCGGTTCAATATTCATCAAAAAACCATGATGTGCTCAGAGCATGCTCTTACACAAAGTTACCCTCTAACGTACATACAAAACATTTTCTAGGAAATATGAAAGGAGAAAAGAAGCACTAAAGACTTTATCAAATTCAATTCTCTGAAAATCTCCAAGCTAGGCTGCAGGCTAAATGTTCAGTTCACAAGTTTTCTCTTAACCATTCCTCAAAGAAGTGAACAGATGAGTCAATGTGCATCAGGGCTCTCAGTTTTGTGGAAATCGTGCGACCGATTATTCTTCTGCGTTAAACTCCAGGAAAATAAACTTTAATATTTACATTGCTGCATGTACTGCTGGTTTGAAAAACAAAGTACAAGAACTTTATTGAAAAGGACAATTCATTATTTTCTGCCAAGTTAAAGAACACACGTTAAAGTTAGAATTCTTAGATTTACTTTGAATCGGAAACACTTAAATCAGCCCTGTATCTGAACAGCAGCCAAGAAACTTGAACAGAGTGAAAAAAAAAAACACTACAGAAAGAACCTCAATAATACAAAAGTACAAGGAAAAAAGGAGCACATGAAACAAAGAGGTGGACATCTTAAAAAAAAAAGAAAAAAAAAAAAAAGAGAAACAACAAGGTAATAAAACATGCTGACAAAGGGGTCCAAAGAATAAAGTCTTTGAGTCATAGTCCTGAGCTGTCTGGAAGCTGAGCTAGCTGACAATGTGTCGAGAGAGAGAGGTGATCAGAGCAGATGTGATCTGGGAAATGAGATGAGAAATACAGCCAGTAGCATGTCATTTATTATACACTTTACTTTGCCTTTTAATAAAATATTGAAAACCAGGAAACTATGTTAACAAAAAGAAGAACATGATAATAACACTTTAACACTGAATAAAAAAAAAAAAATGTAAGTGTACTTCAGCAGCAAGGCTATATAAGAACCAAGGTGCAACTGGCTCACTCAGACGGTCAAAAGCATTAATAAAAATGTTCAATTTAGGCATATATTTTTGGCTCATATTTTTGCCCTTTTTTCTTTAAACCAAAACATGATAATGCCATTTTTATCTGTCACAATTAAAAAAATTTATCTCGTGTATTGTAAAATGAAGTACTTCAGTTTGAGAGTAGGTGCTGTGGTCCACCCTGTTTCACCAAGGTCTATTTACTTTAAAATTTCTGGCCTCGCCACTAGTGTGCTTTATTGTATGCATCACATGAACAATAATTAAGAGTGAACAATTTCAAGAAATAAAAAACAAAGATTTTAGACACTCTTGCAAAGAAAAATAAAACGAAACCATTTGATTTCAAAAGAAATTGAGACTTTTCATCATCCCTTTAAATCTACTTTTCTCTCCTAAAGTTTTCCCAGAACAGTTCACCCAGAACTCCACAAAACTAGAATCAGAAAACAAGCCAAATGTTCTCCTTCATTCACAAGTTCATTCAATAGTCGCCAACTTTGTCAGCCAGAGAGAAACCTTACAATATCCTTTAAACAAGATTTAGGTTTTGTGAATTTCCTGAGGCTCAGCGAGGGAGCCTTAAAAATGTGAATGTTTTGGGAGAAAATGATACCCCAGCACAGAGTGCAATGTGAGTTCTAACTATTAAAGCGCAACCTCCCGCTGTGGTGTTTATTGAAGTGTAGGGCTCTCAGCTGCACATGTGATGGTAAAATTGCTGACTCCGGTAGTGAAGAAACCTAGCTGTTCCCACAGTACATGCTACAGGAGATGAAAGATTTCTGAAGAGAAAAATCTAGGGCAAACTTTTCGAAACAACCTAAGATTGTCACAAGAAATCTTCGGTAACGCTTTAGATTACAACCCGCAAAGAACTACGTAAGTATACTGAATTTACAGTGTATGTTTCTGTAATTATAGCGTACCTATAAAGAACGTACGTGTAGGTATAAGGGAACAATGTGTTACGTTTGGGTAATAAGGGGGTAACGACCAGATATGCAACCTGCAAAGAACTGTGTAAGTAAACTGAAGTTGCTGCGTAACATTTTTGTAATTATAGTGTAGGTATAGGGGAATAATATGCAACGTTTGGGGAATAAAGGGGTAACAACCTGTAAAATTACAAATCATTTATGCTGTAAGTATTTTGAAACTAAGGCGTACTTATTCTAATATTACGTGGTATGGCCTAAACAGTAATCTTATGTTTAGGAGTGATTTAGAAAGACAATATTCTTTGTATAATTTTATACTGGTATTTTACTATAGGTCTAGGTATTTTTAACCATTCTATTACTAAAGGAAACATGATGATTACTGAACAACAAAACTGGACATCTAGTGAAATGAGTTAATGAGTTTCTGCTGATTTATAATTCACAAGTCAACTTACCTTATGAAAGCTTATTCGTCGATCTCAGCTGAGTCACACCAGCAACTTCCCAACACCACTATCACCAAATAACTTTGCATGATATACCATCAAGGTTCAATGCAGCTTAAAACAAGCTTACCTCTTTCTAGCTGTTCGCAGAAAAAAAAAAAAAAAATGCAGGATACAACATTTGTATTTCAGTGGATGTAAGCCCAACTTGTTCCTCCCTTATTCCATGCAGTTACAGTGTAAATACAACATTTACCGGCTGTAAATTAAAGTGGTGCTTGTTCCCCCCTTATTCCATGTAGTTACAGGGTAAATACAACATTTGCGGGCTGCAAATTAAAGTGGTGCTCTGTTACCTCCTTGTTCCATGTGGTTACAGGGTAAATACAATATTTGCGGGTTGTAAATTAAAGTGGTGCTTGTTCCCCCCTTATTCCATATAGTTACAGGGTAAATACAACAGTTGCGGGCTGTAAAGGAAAGTGGTGCTTGTTCCCCCCTTATTCCATATAGTTACAGGGTAAATACAACAGTTGCGGGCTGTAAAGGAAAGTGGTGCTTGTTCCCCCCTTATTCCATATAGTTACAGGGTAAATACAACAGTTGCGGGCTGTAAAGGAAAGTGGTGCTTGTTCCCCCCTTATTCCATATAGTTAAGTTACAGGGTAAATACAACAGTTGCGGGCCGTAAATGAAAGTGGTGCTTGTTCCCCCCTTATTCCATATAGTTAAGTTACAGGGTAAATACAACAGTTGCGGGCTGTAAATGAAAGTGGTGCTTGTTCCCCCCTTATTCAATATAGTTAAGTTACAGGGTAAATACAACAGTTGCGGGCCGTAAATTAAAGTGGTGCTTGTTCCCCCCTTATTCCATATAGTTACAGGGTAAATACAACAGTTGCGGGCCGTAAATTAAAGTGGTGCTTGTTCCCCCCTTATTCCATATAGTTACAGGGTAAATACAACAGTTGCGGGCCGTAAATTAAAGTGGTGCTTGTTCCCCCCTTATTCCATATAGTTACAGGGTAAATACAACAGTTGCGGGCTGTAAATGAAAGTGGTGCTTGTTCCCCCCTTATTCCATATAGTTAAGTTACAGGGTAAATACAACAGTTGCAGGCCGTAAATTAAAGTGGTGCTTGTTCCCCCCTTATTCCATATAGTTAAGTTACAGGGTAAATACAACAGTTGCGGGCCGTAAATGAAAGTGGTGCTTGTTCCCCCCTTATTCCATATAGTTACAGGGTAAGTAGCTACAACAAATTGCTCTAAAACGATTGTTTGTACAGTAGGTCATACATTATATATCAGGTAATATATCAATAAACATGGTGACTGTATTATTTAATTCAACTATTATTAGAAATTTGGGTTTTTAAATTAAAATCACACACAATATGACAACAGTAACAACACAGGCAACAGATCATAAAAGATAAAAAATTAGTACACTAGTTCAGAAAAAGCAAAGCAAGTCCATACTTATACAGCTTATGCAGTTAAACCAAATTCTTTTGAAAAGTTTAAGAACAAAATTAAGATTTTGTTCAATTTGTTCATATTTTTCACCCACTGACGAAGTTAAACTATTATGGCCAAACCATCACATCAATAAACACACAGTAATAAACGCTGAAAGTCAATATTAAACTATGTATTATAGCGAACTGACAGGATTTTACTGTCTTTGATTTTATCGTTGTGATCCACGTCCTCAAGCACCATTTTGACTACTTCAGTTCCCGGCTTTACTGCTCAATGTTGTGAGAACATACTCGGACAAAACCCTCCAGTTTTAAAAGAACACATTCCAGTCAGTTTCACAAATCTCTCTCCTCTTCGCTTCGATTAGTTTTCTTGTATTTTCGACTCATATTCCTGTCATGAGCGCCGCAAACACTGACAGACTCGTCTCGAGCTCCATTCAAGCTGTTTCCCGATCAGCACATTCACTGATCCAGTTTTAAACCAACACAGTTTCAAAGTTGTCCCTCGTCTGCGCTTCGATTATTTTTTTCCTATTTTCCATCTTCAGCACCGCAGACAAGGATTTCGTCGCACACAGAACCGTTCGCGTTTGAACCTCCACATTCCGAACCAGGGTTGCCAGGTTTTCACAACAAAACCCACCCAATTGCCACTCAAAACTAGCCCAATCGCGTTTGGAGGGGATCCCCCGGTAAAAATTCCCCGTGAAAACCGCGGACTTGGCAACACGTACTGTTCCTAACCCAGGACCGTCGGGTTACTTTTATTACTGATGTCAACCCAAATTGGGTCAAATCAGCTTCCTAATGCAACAGTCTCAACCTAGCGTTTGGATTGAAACAATAATAGCGTGTTTAAAAAGTAGGCCTAAACAGTGTACGTTTTTGCTAAATCGCATGCAAATATAAGGTTGGATAGCCTACATACCAAGTAATATTAAAATAGGTACCACTTAGTTTCAAAATACTTACAGTAGAAATAATTTGTAATTTTACAGGTTATTACCCCTTTAATTCCCCAAACTTCACATATTATTCCCATATACTTACACGGAGGTACTGAATAAGTACATTATAATTACAAAAATGTTACACTGTAAATTCTGTTTACTTACGCAGTACGTTGCGGGTTGTAATCTAAAGCGTTAGTTACTAAATCTTCTTTAAGTGAAAAGAGAAAATAAGAATAAAGAGTGAGAAACTATAAGATTCTTTCCTGCTTGCACATGGTCTCTGACAGAGACCTGCGAGAGGCCTCTGACGTCCCTAGAGGATGTTCCTGTCTGAAAGCATCAATCACCTTCTGCTGACGGGACAGTGCCAACATTCTCTCTCAGCACAGAGAGCACAAACAACAAACTTTCTCCTCATCTCATGTCAACTCTAGTAACAAGCAAGATAGCAATATTAACATTGTTAATTAAGCTGAACAATCTTATGGTACATCAATGGCAGGTAATTGACTTGTTTTGCCGTAAAAAAACAGACATGGAGTTGAAATACAGCTTGAAAACATGTTACACAAACATAGAACAGCATAAAAAGGTCACATTTTGTGTGGAAAACAAAGGAAAGTACTGAAAACATTGCCCTGTCCATTCACTGAAAAACAGAAACTATATATATATATATATATATATATATATATATATATATATATATATATATATAAAATACTATGACACTTTTATAAATTATGTTTACATCTGGTTGTCTGTAACAGTGGATGCCAGTTTAAATGCTTTTCTCACACAACTCAAAATATAGTTCAAATGAAACAAAAGCTCATCTATAACAAACATTCATTGTATCAACAACAGAATAGAGCATTTTAGGCACAATGAATAATTTGCTATTTTTGATAGTCTTTAATCGCAAACTGTTATGAATTATGTCTGCAAAGTTCAAGTCCAGGTTAATGTGAACTAACAAGCAATTAAATACATGCATTCCTGCATCAAATTATTACACACTGGCAAAATGAGCAGTACTGACTGAACTCCACTAGACAGACAAATTAGGCCAATGGACAAAGGCGAGTAACTCTTAACAAAAGCTGCATCATATCTGAACCTGTTTCCCTCCACACAAAAATTCATGAACTCACAAGCAAACAGAAAATCTAGCACATTTACAAAATAAAAATAAAGTTCAAAAGTTCACATGCAAAACAGGAGCAGAAAGCTTAAGTGTTTGAGGATGGGTTTGTGACTAGTGCACAATGATGTGTTTTGTGTAGCACAGGGTGTGATATTTCTGCATCAGTGTGCCTTTACTTTCCAATTATCTTACAACAGACCTTCTGTCTCATCTGCTATTAGTCGTTAGGTTTTCTTTTATCAAAAAAAAAAAAAAAAAAAAAAAACTACAACAAATTTAAAAAGGGATCCATAGGCAAACAATTAGGGCTACAAATGAATGCTATTCAAATGCCAATTAGAGCCACAATAATTGTAGACAATGCATTTACGGCTTGACCTAGCCTACTCTCAAAATCCCCGAATAGACATCCTGCTTTTGTTTGTTTAAAATGTGTCAGATTGTTGTGGTTCATCTGCCATTTTTATGAACTTTAGACCAACTCCTTTTTTCAGACTTCAGCTTGGTGTTTAGTTTTGCCTAATGCATTAATCTTAGTAAACCATGCTTCATTGTTTTAAGTAGGCAGTGTCTCGGCTATGACTAAGATAAAAATTGTTCTTTTGGCTACAATGATAAATGCATTACGATTAATGCATCTGGATATGTTAATAGTAAATAAAAATAGATTGAATGCTGATTAAAACTAGCTACATTGATCACCCTTGCTATAGTGACAATATATATTGTGCCTTAAGATTGGATTCATCACTCAATGATTATGATATGCTTTCTTTACAAACTCAAACTAATGGATATTTGAATGTTATTCCCCCATTTAATATAAAATTTAAAAATAATATTTATATACAAAAATCTGACAACCTAATTGATATGTTTTCTCATTACATGGGTTTGTGCATTCATATTTGTGAGCAGCCCTTGGCGCTCCCATGAAAGTGACACAAGGTACAATGAAATAAGAGGGGAGGATCTTAACAAACTTCAGTAAACACAATTAGTGATCAGATCACCAACAACAACATGTCTGGTGGAAACAGGGCCAAAGATTTTCCATGCAGTCTGATCCTTGGAGTTAAACAGACATTTTTCCTAATGTACCTTTAACACCTCTAAGTAATTGACCTGTTTATGATCAACTAAACTCTCTGGATGTGAAGTTCAGGGCAACGTGTTGGTGGTTGTGAAATCTTGCTTTGTGAAAGAAGCATAATTTCTACATTAGCTGGTAGTTGGTGCAAACTGATGATGGCACATCTGATCACTTATTTAAATTTTCATTCATTCAAGTCATTTGATCAGCCTCATTTATGTTGAAGGGGTCAGGATCCTTACATACCTTTCCCTTTGTTTTCTGTCATGCTCTCCCTTTTGAATGGAGGCAGTCTGTACCGTTTTTTTTGTTTTTTGTTTTTTTATTATTATCATATGATGGATTGTTTGTGAGAGGTATATTACAAACTAAATAAATTGTACATAGCAGGTCAGTAGTAACCAGAGCCTGAGGTCACAACTACAGTACCTCTAATGTGGAGCAGCTATGAGAAACTCAATAGTGTGTTTCATTTCACACCCTGCCAGGATATATGAACATGAGGCCCTGGCTGCTACCCATGAGGACTATTGCCCTTCATGACAAACAATTCTCATTTTATCTGATATGTTGGTATGATATCCCCAGCAGCAGGACTGTTGAAAATGGTAGTTTCTGCAAAACATCTGCAAGCACATCAACAATGATTTTTTAATCTGCTAATTTTATGCTTTAAATATTTTACTATGATAAGTGAGAAATAACAACTCTATGCTAAAATTTATCATCACATTAAAATCACTTTAAATATTTGGGCAAATTATATCCAACAGCCATAATCTGACTGATTTTTTTATTTTATTATCATATCTGCTATTTAATAATAGATGAGCATACTATGTGTTTCAATGTTTGAACTATAGCTCATGGATTATGTAGATATTGGAAATATATATTTATTTGAATATGCACCTATAGGTTAAACTATGAATTATTGATGTGGGTTTGAAAATCTGATTTTCTAGGGTCCATCCGTTGATATGCAATCTTGAGTCACTTTTTATGAATAATCCTATTATCTTATCAATTATGCTTGTTTCGTCATCATTCTTTTAAAACTTCCAGCCAATCAGATGATTTTCTGTCTTTGTTGTAACATGTAATCGTGTCCAGGGGCTGATGAGGCAGAGCTCTTGCAAATGGACTCAAACAAGATTTTCCTTTTATTATAAATTCCATGGAATAGAGTGACCAATACTGTCTTCATTATCCCTTTATATTAAAGAAAGTCATACAGGGTTTGGAATGAAAGAAGGGTGAATAAATGGTAGAAATTACATTTTTAGGTTAACCGTAACTTTTTTATTAGAAAACAATATCCGTCATTTGAAAAAATGCAGCTATGAAGAGATGAATGTACCTTAAAATAATACATTGTGTAACAAACAACACATTTTGTCTAAAATATATACATTTTCTAGTAATATACACAAGACATGCTGTAGAATTGCACTCGCACTGAAAAAAATTAGCCCAAACTTATTTCAGTGCAAATTAGCTATAGTTTATTCATTAGGGAAAACCTCATGAGCTTTATGAACAGAATAGCTGCACTGGCTTTATTTATTAAAAGGTGTATGGCATATATAGGGAATACTGTGCAGATAAGCTTTATTTGAAATCCGAATCCCACTGCCTATTTTATTAAATCAAATCAAACTGAGCCACACAAACATTGCCTTTGTTTAATGAAAGCATTTACTATCTAACAAAATGCTGCGAGTGCCTTGTGATAATGAATGTCTGTTTGTCCTTTTAAAAACATTTACCATATTGTTGCATATGTTTAGTACTGTTCATAACAATTTTAGTGTCGCAAAAAGTGTCCTCCTCTTTTCACACCGACATGAGAAACTAGGGCTCACTTTTAGTATGCGAGAGCTACAGAAGAGGTGAGCCCAGGTCTCAGCTCCTGTGTGTGTGAAGGGGCAGATGATTCAACAGCTCAGGCCCATCGGCTCAGTCAGGATGAAAATATTTCACAATGGATTAAAATGTGGCGTGTGATGGGTCACTGTGTATTCGGACGCTTCAATGTCAAACAGAAGGGGGTGGAGGCGAGTAACAAAATATGTCAGAAGTGTCTAATTTCGCAAAACTGTTTATTTCAAGAGGATTCTGCTATCTGCTGATCAAGCTATAGTGAAAATTATAATATTCTACAGTTGTTGACTCAGACGAGGGCAGAATTTGAGAATTGTGTTTTCCTTTGTACAGTAGGGGAAACAAAAAATATTTGATCCCCTGCTGATTTTGTACATTTGCCCACTGACAAAGAAATGGTCAGTCTATAATTTTAATGGTAGGTTTATTTGAACAGTGAGAGACAGAATAACAAAAAAAAAAAAATAAAAAAATAAAAAAATCCAGAAAAAACACATTTCAAAAGAGTTATAAATTGATTTGCATTTTAATGAGTGAAATAAGTATTTGACCCCTTCGCAAAACATGACTTAGTACTTGGTATCAAAACCCTTGCTGGCAATCACAGAGGTCAGACCTTTATTGTAGTTGGCCACCAGGTTTGCACACATCTCAGGAGGGATTTTGTCCCACTCCTCTTTGCAGATCCGCTCCAAGTCATTAAGGTTTTGAGGCTGACGTTTGGCAACTCGAACCTTCAGCTCCCTCCACAGATTTTCTACAGGATTAAGGTCTGGAGACTAGCTAGGCCACTCCAGGACCTTAATGTGCTTCTTCTTGAGCCACTCCTTTGTTGCCTTGGCCGTGTATTTTTGGCCATTGTCATGCTGGAATACCCATCCACGACCCATTTTCAGTGCCCTGGCTGGCTTCAATGCCCTGGCCCTGACGGTACATGGCCCCGTCCATCGTCCCTTTTGACGCGGTGCAGTTGTCCTGTCCCCTTAGCATAAAAAACACCCCCAAAGCATAATGTTTCCACCTCCATGTTTGACGGTGGGGATGGTGTTCTTGGGGTCATAGGCAGCATTCCTCCTCCTCCAAACACGAGTGAGTTCAACTCAACTTGAACGGCGAGTTGAGTTGATGCCAAAGAGCTCAATTTTGGTCTCATCTGACCACAACACTTTCACCCAGTTCTCCTCTGAATCATTCAGATGTTTATTGCCAAACTTCAGATGGGCCTGTACATGTGCTTTCTTGAGCAGGAGGACCTTGTGGGCGCTGCAGGATTTCAGTCCTTCACGGCGTAGTGTGTTACCAGTTGTTTTCTTGGTGACTATGGTCCCAGCTGCCTTGAGATCATTGACAAGATCCTCCCGTGTAGTTCTGGGCTGATTCCTCACCGTTCTCATGATCACTGAAACTCCACGAGGTGAGATCTTGCATGGAGCCCCAGACCGAGGGAGATTGACAGTTATTTTGTGTTTCTTCCATTTGCGAATAATCGCAACTGTTGTCACCTTCTCACCAAGCTGCTTGGCGATGGTCTTGTAGCCCATTCCAGCCTTGTGTAGGTCTACAATCTTGTCCCTGACATCCTTGGACAGCTCTTTGGTCTTGACCATGGTGGAGAGTTTGGAATCTGATTGATTGACTGCTTCTGTGAACAGGTGTCTTTTATACAGGTAACAAACTGAGATTAGGAGCACTCCCTTTAAGAGAGTGCTCCTAATCGCAGCTCTTTACCTGTATAGACACCTGGGAGCCAGTAATCTTTCTGACTGATAGGGAATCAAATACTTATTTCACTCATTAAAATGCAAATCAATTTATAACTTCTTTGAAATGCGTTTTTCTGGATTTTTTGTTGTTATTCTGTCTCTCACTGTTAAAATAAACCTAACATTAAAGGTGCCATAGAATGCATTGATACAGTATTTTAAATTGGTTTCTGATATCTACGTAGAAGGTACGTGGCTTAGGTAAGTGAAAAAAAATCTCCAGAAACGGTTTTACATGTCCATTTACAACCCTAAGATTTGTCCCTAGAATGAAATGGTCTGTTATTACCTTATTTGGAAGGGTCATGAATAATAATGTTGAGCTCTGCTCTGATTGGCTGTTTCACAGTGTGGCTCGTTTCAGTAGCTTACACAGCAGGAAGGAAACAGAGGGAGGAAAATATATTTCAATATTTTCTCCCGCAGTTATATCATTAGGTAATTATACTGTATATAAAATGCGGGCATCAGGGAGCCGCTATTAATATGACGAATGCATGTTCGCTTTTTACTTTCACTTTCGAGATTTGCGATCACACGCGCTCTGTGTAAACTACAGCGGCAGTACTTACCACACATTTTACAAGATCAGATGCTTGTCAGTGGTGCTCAGAATCTGTAAATCATTCGCCATCATCCTCAGTCATCTCTCCTTACTCTGTTCATGTGGTAAGTGAAATCTTATGTACTGTAATGTAACAGGCTACCCCTAGCAGCTAACCATGTCCCTTTAGTGGCTCGCGTTATTTTATTACAATGCATTATTTACTTTCTGTGACTTTCTGAACACAGACACCAACCCATCCCTGCACAGCCTGGAACATAACATTTATTTCCATGATCTGCCATTTTTCGCTGTTGTCCTCGCCTGTTTCTTCACAATACCTGCAGAACTTCTGACGATTCGGCTGTGTAGGTTCGGCTGGCGGCTGACATAGAACATGGGCGGGTATATGCAAATGTTGGGGGCGTACATATTAGTGATCCCGACTGTAACGTCACAGTCAGTGTTATGTTATGATTCACCTATTTTCAGTGGTCTTTTGAATTCACGAGATTTACATAAGGAGGAGGAAACATTGGTGTTTGAGACTCACGGTATGTCATTTTCATGTACAGAACTGTTATTATTCAGGTAAGAACTGATCATTTCTTTGTCAGTGGGCAAATGTACAAAATCAGCAGGGGATCAAATAATTTTTTTCCCCCCACTGTATGTACTGGGGAAAACTTACCTCCTACAAAGGCAGAGAAATTTATTGTAGCCTAATTTTCAAGGTTCAATACAAGCAAAGCAGTATGGACAGCATTTGTGACATACCAGAAAAATAATTGACTCGGGCCTTTAGAAAAAAAAAAAAAGTACTTTGCAGTAATATACAGTGAATGTCTATGGTATCTATGGTAAAATTAGAAATATGCAACTTATATATTTGTTTCTCAAAAATGTGTTATTCACACTTTAACGTTTTCTAAATCATCCTTTTAGCCACAGAAAAAATAGGTCCCACTTTATATTAAGTGGCCTTAACTACTATGCACTTACATAAAAAATAAGTACAATGCTCTTATTGTGTTCGTATTATATTGCAAAACACTTTTACTGCTATTCAGGTGGGGACAGGTTTGGTGGTAAGCATAGGTTTAAGGATGGGTTAAGGTGTAAGGAATGGGTCAACAGTGTTACTATAAATGTATGTACACAATAAGTGCATTGTACCAAGTTATTAATTTAAATGTAAGTACGTAACAGTTAAGGCCACTCAATATAAAGTGGGACAAAAAAATAGTTCACTGGAATGTACAAAGCAATCAGCCAATCATAGCAAAAAGACGAACACTGCAACGATTTGCAGTAATTAATACACTTTTGCTATCCAAGCCAGTTTCTGCTGGATTTAGTTCATCATATTGTTTACATATCATCACATTGTTTACTATATTTCATTCAGATTTCACACAGATTATACAGTCACACTGCAAAGCTCAGGAGGTCTAGCATTTTTGAGCAGAGTTCTCTAGCTGCAGTGGGCCATTACCCGTATAAGTGGACTGATATAATATACTGTATGTAGTGTTGTCATGGGTGACAACGAATATTAGGAAATATCAGACCACTGAATGATGTGAATCAAGTATTAAAGGGTTAGTTCACCCAAAAATTAAAATTGTGTCATTAATTACTCACCCTCACGTCATTCCAAACCCGTAAGACCTTTGTTCATCTTCAGAACACAAATTAAGATATTTTTGATGAAATCTGAGAGCTCTCTGACCCTGCATAGATAGCAACACAACTGAAATGTTCCCAGACCCAGAAACGTAGTAAGGACATTGATAAAACAGTCCATGTTACATCAGTGGCTCAACTTCAATTTTGCGAAGCTACAAGAATACTTTTTGTGTGCAAAGAAAACAAAAATAACATAACTTATTCAACAATTCTTCTCCCCGAGTTAACGTCTTCAGACATTTTGGGTAGGTTAGGACGATTCTAAAGGCCCAACGATGGAGGGGGGGGGGCCCCCCCCCCGGCCCCCCCCCCCCCCCCCCCCCGAGGGGGAAACGTGATTTCTACCGAAGGGGACCCCAACAATATATGTATATAGTACAGCTCTGCACAGATTGATTTACCACACATTTAATACTTGATGTATGCATTAATAAGAATAAGTCAACTGTTTGTGTAGTGTAACCTATCAACTGCCTCACATATGAGCATTGACACTATATTCTCTTACATTCGCTGTATCATGTGCTGTCATTTGATAGGAGGTCTGTGCATTACTTTTCTAGGTAAGCGACACACACAGATCCTGTCATCCATTCTTTCCATTAACCCTTTAGCTATTTGTGCACAATCAGCTAGCTCCAAGACACACAATGCCAAACTACTAACACATTTTATTACAATATATGGTCTGGCTTGTAGGCCTACTCAAAAGAGAACTATGATAATTACTATCAAAGAGAAATAAGGATGATTTAAAACCTCACAGCTCAAAAACATACCAGTGGTTCAAGCAAGCACTGAATTGTTTCAGAGAATTGCGGTAAACATTTTGAAGTGTACACAGAAATGTCACTCTCAGTTTCCGTTGTTTCTGTTTGTGTTTTGAAGCTGTGTATTGAGCCTGTGTTAAATCCCTGTACTGTGGAATTGCTGGGTCGTGTCATCACATGCAGCTGCGTGGATGTTGGGTAGACCTGCTTCTCTCTCGCAGGTACTGCTGCATGATCGAGTCAACCCTGCGCCCTGGTGGACGCTCTTTCAAATACACTTTGAAACTATCGCTTCTTAGTACATGGGGCAGTGAAAGGACGGTATTTGTCTGCATGTGTTCATTTATTCAGACAAACATTTAATATAGGCTGCAATTTATACACAGAGACAATGACCTGAATACATATCTTCTGTAATTATTTGGATTTTTAAATAAAATTACCTAAATGAAAAGAAATTTAAAAAATCAAGTTTAACTAAAATTAAATTTGTAAAGACTTTAACTTTTTTTTTTAAATTTTGAAAATAATGATTAAGATCTCATGTGTACTGAATGTGTAAGACGAATATTTTATTACTTTTTATTTGATGGTTATGAAACGTGATGAAAAGTATCAGTCATTTGCAGGCTTGTAGGCTAGAAAATAGAAGTATTTAACTCCCATGATAACTTCTGTCTCCGAGGATGTCACACCCATTGCACGCAACAGTCTTGACAGGAAAAATGGAGTGTGAGAAAAAGAGAAAGAGAGATGATGTGATGCACACAGGAGTATATTACACAGTCATTACATTCAGTAAGAGAACTCTAAGTCTAATACCTTTGTTCAGTGTCCTGTGAGAGTCGTTTGGCCTCTTCTGGGTCTTTTTTTAAGAGTGTCTGGAAAGTGGAGAAAGACTTCACCATGCCGATGTAGCCAGAGACGGAGACGGGCTTTCTCACCCAAAAAATGTCCTGCCTAGAGACAAAACACGGTTGCATTCCAGATTCTGATCGGTCACTGCAACATTCCAGCCTTGTTATAAACAACAATAAAGTAACGATAGCAACAGTCTGTTATGCCAGGGACACTTAATGAATAAAATTACATTTAAATATTCAAAATTAAATTCTTCATATTTTATAATGTAGCATCCATTATATAAAAGGTGCGCAAGGCATAACAAGCCCTTGTTATGTGGCAATAACTGTGGCTATAGTCGCAGTATATAACAAATGCTACTTAAACGTAGCCTTATAAAACCTTCTTCAGTTTCTAAAAGATTGATTGGACTTTGAACAGTCTTGACCTACTTAATTATCTATAAAATAATAATGTTTTAATATTATTAAATTAAATCTTATTAGTTTGTATTTGTTTACCATTCTTTGACTAGATACTGGAGAGAGTCGTATGTTTTCTTGTAAAGTTCGAAGGGGCTGGAACCTAGGTAAGGGCTCCGGAAAGGGTGCAGGGCTGCATAAAACTGTAATGAGACAGATGTATATGCACATGTAACCGAATTTTTGTTTATTTTATATCAAAAACATGTCAAGTTTCTTCTTGAACTATTTCCAGAATAAACAGTTAGTGAACTATAAGTTGAATCAGTCTAGTACTGTTTAATGCTGTGAGTAATGTTTGTTGAGTAAATGATTCAATATTATGACTTATGGGTCATACATGAGCAGAAATGTAGATAATTTTTGATAATTTTCCAATTTTTTTCCAATTCTAAAATGTTCTCATAGATTATGTGACACAAAGATATTTAGACAGCTGACAAGCATTTAAATGTCAGAAATACCAGTGTTATGACTCCCACCTCTTTACAGATCTGGTTTAAAGTCTCTGAGCAGTCTCCATAGCTCAGCTCCATGTCCATGGTGTAGTTGAGAACTGCGAGGCAGCCATGAGGCTTAAGCACTCTGTGAGCCTCCTGAAGAAAACGTGACCGGTCAAACCAATGGAATGCAGACATGGTCGTCACAAGATCTACAGAACCATCTTCAAAAGGCAGTTCTTCAGCTGGACTCTCCCTTTGTGTTTCCAATGAGTAAAACAGAAGCATGAGCATATGAATGGATGAAACTCATGAAGAGAACAAAATCAAGAGCATAATCACAGTATTTCACCTCCAAATAAATAAAGAAATATTTGACATTTAGGCCCATTAAGACATTATTTTCATGCATTTTCATTCAAACATTTTTTTTTTTAAATGTTTGCAGATTCTAGCTGTTGAATCATAACAACAGTCATGCAGATCATTTGTAAGTCACTTTGAATAAATGTTTCTGAAATAAAGGGATAAATGAATGAAATACAGAACTCTATAAGAATAAATCTTTGTGCTTGATTAGTTTGATATGGTGTGCATATGTAGGGGTGACAGAGATTTCTATTGTGACAGAAATGCCATAATGGCCCAGTTCCATAATGAATATACCATAATGCCTAACTGAGTTGCACACCTTTTTAAGATTAACACTTACTTTTGTAGTAAAACTGTTGCTAAATTAGTGTTGTGTGTTAATGATTGTATACTGTCTGGGTGATGAAAGGTAAACAGTAACCGGAGATTTACACAAAGTAAAGCTGTCACACATGCAGTAACATCCAGTTCAGGTTTGCCTACCTGTAAGAGATGTTTGAAACGTTAACATGTTTCCTCCCCATCTCCAGTTGAGCAGGACTGATGTCTATCCCGACCACACGAGTAAAATGTGGTGCTAGGAGCAACGTTCCCTGCCCTGACCCACAGCCAACATCTACTGCCAGGTCATTGGCTGAATTTTTCTGAGAAAATGCAGTAAACAATATGTGCAATTGTAAATGAAATGACACAGATGGCAGACTGATGAATAAAAAAACAACAAACAGTTATAAAAGTCTTACACTGCTCCTGTGGAACTGTAGAACCTTGTCGATGAGCTCTTCAGAAGGAGAAATTCGGTACTTCCAGTATGAGTTTGCATGTTCTTTATCCTCAAACAAACGTACAGCCATTTTTGACAGCTATACAATTTAGAAAGCTGCAGGGATTTAAACAGTCAGCATACTAGCCTAAGGATATAGGATATAAAGGGGAGGAGTCATCTTAAGTTTCATACTTTGCTTCTTTCTTCCCACATTGAGAGACAGTATCAACCATGCAAATAGCACAAAACTGTTTAAGACATTCCTTTGAGGCAACCGTAATGTGCCCAGTTTGCTAATGAGGATTTGAGCATCACACAGAGATTTTTCACATTCACTCTGGACTAAAAGTTTTTTCAAAATTAATAAACATAATGACCGGAAAGGGATCAAAGGTTTCCAGACTAACCAGATGTCATGCTGAATAAAACATTTACAAAAACATAAAAGAAAGCATTCACAGTGATATCTGGGCATGAAAAAAATGTGGTCTCAATGTTAGCGTGATTTGAAAGAGATCTCTGTTTAGCTTAGAATCATGAGATCTTTTGCGAAAGAAGTGATGTAAGCAGAAAAGTTAATGAAAATGGATATACCTTACAAAATAATATGAGAGCACATGAAAAAAAAAAAAAGTATAGAAATGCATAATGCTTATCTGTAGATGTTGATACTGCTAAAGATCAACAAGCTTATGTGACAAGTTTATGTGAATGTAAAGTGTGGATGTTAAGAAAGATTAATTTACATTTTTACAACACCCAGATAGAGTAAACAATTCTGTGACATCCTACTATTCATGTGAACAAACTACACAACTGCAAAAAAAAAAACATTGATTTTATTGTTATTTTAAACAACATTACATCAATGCCTGCATGTTGTAGAGGAAATGAATTCTAATTAACATTGTGCAACATCATAATGCATAGTGTAAATACTAAGTGGTTTATATTTTCAGAATCTTTCATGTGTAATTATAAAAACAAAATATTGTGTGTTTGTAAGACAACTTGATTAAGAAAGTAAGATTAAACTTTTTGTAGGAACTACAGTAGCTAAACACCTGGGATGATAGTACAGGTGAGATGGGTCATGTGATTGAGTCGTGTCACTCAGGTTTACAAGCAAGCACACAGAAGTACTCCATTATAAAGTCAACTTTGGCCTCTGTCGATGACACTTTCATCTCCTCTTGAATACTGGAACAGAATAAGTGACTTATAAAGGCCAAAAAGCAAATTTCCTTTAATAAGAAACATGCAGTCTAATTTTGTGTTATACAATCAATGTTGCATGACAGTAAAAGCGGCTGAAGTGTTGAAGTTTCTCAGAAAGAAGTAATTACCGTGATGTTGTTCTCTCCAGCAGCGCGGTTGCAGCACGTGGATCGGCTCTCAGATAGGCTTGGTACATGGAGAATGTCTGAATAAAACCAATTACATTCTTGATGCTCAGCTGCTGCTTTATTGGAATTATTTCAATCCTTACAAAGACAGAAGAATATTAAAAAATTGTTAGAATCTACAACTGCAACTCATGTCAGTGATGACATTATTTAAAACAAAACGTAAAATATAATGCTTTTTGAATTAATTTGATTTTTTTTAAAAAATAATGAATAAACAAAATATAATGTTTTATTTACACACAAATGTACCTGTACAAAAGAAAGAAAATGTGACAAGCAGATTTGTGTAGAGGCTCATTGACACAGATGGTTAACTATTCATTACAGTGAGTGCAGTGCTCTGGTTTACCTCTCTTTATCTGGGAAGGGTATGGCTTCAAATAAGTCCTTTAGCTTGCTGTTGGCCCCAGTTACCTTACTGCTTGTATAAGGCAGCAGTATTTGCTTTACCTAGCAGGATAAATTATACAAGTGTGCAGTTAGCAGTTATTATGAGCATATTTAACCTTTAGTGAAATGGCTTGCAAAAGTTAAAGTTGATAAACATGGATTCAGTAAACTGAAGCTTTGGCATTTACATATTAAACAGTGCCAATTTACTAAACCTGCTCTCTAGATACTCGTTTCATTGAGATATATATATATATATATATATGGAATAGGCTTACTTCCTCATATATGTTATTAAGTCGATCACCACAGGATTCATAGTGCATTTTCATATTGTCTCCATAGCCAAAGAGAGCCAAGCAGCCACGTGGCTTCAGGACACGTGTAGCCTCCTTTATGAAACGTTCAGCATCAAACCAATGAGCTGCAGATGCAGCCGTCAGCAGGTCCACTGAGCCATCTGGGAATGGCAGCTCCTCTGCTGTGCCTACTCTGTCATTTAATGATAAACAAGATAGGGACGAGACCACAGTAATCTGTCAGCACTTTATTGCACAATGTTGTGTCTCAAAAAAACTAATTTGGTCTTTAAACGTATAGAGGTATAATGGTACATTGTTCCATATCTTTTACATTATTATAAGAATTATTTTTTATTATTATCTATTTTTTATTTTTTAAGGAAGGGTAGAACCATGCATTACTGACCTGTAGCTGAGGTTAGGGAACCCTGGCACTGCTCTCGCCTGTTCCACTTGAGATTCACTGACGTCAATGCCCACTACCTGCTCAAAATATGCCGTCAGGGGACGAGAGTTCTGCCCCGTTCCACAGCCCAAATCCACAGCCAGCTGATGGGGCTTTCCTTTCTGTGAAGCATGTGCTTACCATTAAACATTATATGAGAGAATAGCTTATTATCATTTTTTTTTCACATATTAAATAATATACAGTAAATAAGCTATTGGCATAGGTTATGTAACACCAGTTCTTTTTGTGTGACTTCGGAGGTGTTAAGTTATAATTTGTTTGCAACATTTGCACTTAAGGCTGGCCTCTGGTGGTAACTTAGAAACAACCATGGTGTTACCATGATATATAAGACATGGTAAAATGCCAATAAACCCCACTGTGTTATCTTATACAAACAAAATTAATTTTATATTGTACATTTATAGTTCTATATTTTTATTAGTAGTAGCCTATAAATATAACCACATTCGTATGTTCTTATTAAAGTTTACTGCCATTATTATCACAATGTATTTAAATTGTTTTACAATGTATGTGCTCCATATTTTGGTTATGTTATCAAACAGCCATGCAGTGATTCAGCTGTGGTGCACAAGACACTGTGGACGTGAACTGTGAACATTTTGTTGCGCTCAAAACGTACACTAACAGTAACACGACAGGTCTTACCTTTTTGTCCAGATACTGGAGAATAAGCGCCTTCAGCTCATCTGGAGGATCAAATCGATATTTTTGATAGAGGGAGGCATGCTGTTTCTCTTCAAACATTCTTTCAGTCATCTTTACTGTGACTTCAGAGCGAATCTTCAGAGGGAATTTCTGCACATCTACTGAAGTTATTACTGGACATTACAAACACAGGCAAGAGGCAGGACAAACCAGTGACTGTACTGTTTTGGAGGGAACAAAATAGCATACTACTATGATTTTGCTATATGAGTAATTTCCACGAATTTGTATTCTTGTCCATGAATCAAACACACCGAGTGTGCCGAAGTTTACTAATGATAAAAAGATCGAAAATGTACAGTTTGCATTTGGTGCCGTTTTTAATGAATTATATCTAAAGGCGTAAAAGAGAGAGAGTGTTTTTAAAATATAAATAAAGATATGACACGTTTCAGTGTGCGTGTGATTTCATGGTAACTCACAGGAGACGAGAAGCGAGCTGTGCGTCGTTCAGTGGTCTCTGCCGCTCAGTTTGTTATCTGTGCGTGATAATTAAAATATCGAGCTGAATAAAAACATTCAAAGCTGAATGCTGTCCGTTAAATCGGGGTTGAAGAAAGAAATCGGGCCTCAGCTGAACTCTTATATTAAAATAACATCATGCAAATTGTAATGAAACCTTGCAGTTTTACGGACGTCGCCATATTTGATATTTACTTTCTCCAGTATCAGAAACAGTATCGCGAGAATGGGCTTTGCGTTCGTGCACTAGGCGCTACTGAAACAATTTGGCTAAATGTAGCCTAGTTAAAACTGAAAAAAAGTTAAAAATAGGCTATTGTCACAATTGTCATATTGAACGAGTTAGAATTGTGTGTGTGCATAGACAAAGGACACAAAGGAATAGAATATGTAAAGAATCTTTTCTTTTTTGAACTGTGTAAGCAATACCATTCCAGCTGCAGCTCCAGAGGTGCTCTTTGAAAAATTGTTTACTAAAATATTACCAGAGGAGGGCAGCAGTCATCAAGAGGTGACAATTTATTCAATGGCAGGCCTATGCTTTAATAGCTCAGCTGAACCAATTTGTCTATAAAATGCTAGTATTATTTTATTTTAATATATAAAATAAAATTGTGTTTATTATTGTAATAATAAAAGTTGAGATTATATTGAACAACAATGACAACCCCCCCAACATAACAACAAATAGCACACTTACAGTGCATAACAGGACAGTCATGGAGTAGTTGCTCAAGTCATTCAAAAACTATTTTATTATAAAATTGTATGAAGGCTAACTATGCACATCATTACCACAACATATTTCAAGATCACCCTGCTTGAATATGCTACCACATTTGTTTGTACCAGCTGTTTGGTCTAATTTTGAGTCAGTTTCTAAAAGACTTGTCTTTCATTTCCACTTTTTCTGTACGACAAGAGCGATACTTCATTATCCTCTCAGAAATAAGACTGAACACAACACCATGCAACACCATTTCTATTTTTATAATAATGTTAAGAAGTGGGTTTTGTTACAAATCTCAAGGTGAGTGTTACCGATCTGAACCTAAGAAAAACATTATAGCTATATTTTCATAATTTTACTTTGTTTTATTGTTAAATGAGTTGAATTTGTCCAGAAAATGATCAGTTAGTGAAACAGGATATTTTGAATTTTCTTAACCATTTAACAAGGATATGTGCTTGTGACATGATTGCATTTATGCAAATCTAGTCAGATAACTACAAAATGTGTCATATTATTATTTAATATATAAGTCACAATTATGTTTGTGACTGATGTAATTGATTAACCCTATCGCTAAATAATAATTCTGATAAATCTTTTATCAATTTTTGTAATAAAGAAACTCAACTAAATACTTGTTCACTCTGTTTTAATTTAACTTTTCTAAAGTTCAGCGTGGATCTGATGTATGTTTGCGATGTGATGTCCCTCTCCTCTCTGAATCCTCCACATTGCACTGTGAGAAAGTTGGAAAACAAATATCCAACACCACACTGATGTACAACAACTCTGCCTACATCATTTTACACACTGTTGATGAACGCAATGAAGGGAAATATTACTGCAGATTGATGGAAGATGGAAGAGTATAAAATGTTAGGATTAACACACTTAATGTCACTTCACATAAGCATATTCTTTTACAATATTTTTGTGCTGTATTAAATTAAAAATGCCTTGATGCCTAGGGACTGTGCATTTTCACAAATATGTTTAGAAATGAATGTACTGAGATGTATTTACTGAAATTAACCAGGTTACCTTTTGTCTTTCCAGATTCACACAATGGACAAACTAAAAATTGTCCCATTTACAGACAAAGCTCCAGTAATAGTGATGCATTACTGATCTGCAAATCTAGCAGGAAATATGACAACTTGAAGTGGACCTGGGAGCCGAGGCCTAATTCACAGATTGATCTGATAGCCTTTGAAAAATGAAGACAATTTCAGTTAAAAGGACCAGTTAAACCAGGAAGACATTCTTCAACCACATACAATAATCAAGCTTTAATCTTTCACATCTCACCTGTGAACTTCAATTACAGTGGGACATATAGGTGTATTACAGATACTGGCATCTACACAACCACGAAACTACGCACCATCACATGTTTGTAAAATTCAATTATTCAATCAATCAATCAGCAATAAATACTTTGATTTTTCACTTACATTTGATCATTAAACATTCAAAGCAGTATGATTCTTTAAAAGTGTTCAGTCCATTTAAAAATTCGTTCATGTTGTTGTTTATTTCAGTCTCAGTGGAGTCCTCTGATGGTGCGCTGAAGAATCAGTCAGTGGTTCTTACCTGTGAAGTTTCTGAAGTAACTGATTCAGTGACGCTGGTCTGGCTCAGGATGGAGGGGAACAGAGGAGTTTTGGTCAAACTGCAAATTATGACAAGAAAAAATAACAAGTTACAACTCACAGTGAATCTATTCAGCTATGAAACAGACCCGCTGCACTGGCAGTAGGCAGTTTTTATTGAGAGTACTCTCAGAGCTCTGGCTCCTATAACTATCAGTCTTACCTCAACAACTACAAATGTCAACAGAAACTTCAACTGTCACAAACCAAGGTAATATCTTTGAACCATTAATATACAGTATTTTCACCTTAACTCAGAATAAGATTATTCACACAAAACATATAGTGCCTTGCGAAAGTATCCATACCCCTTTATTTTTTTCATGTTTTGTTATGTTGCAGTCTTGTGTTAAACTGCTTTAAATTACCTTTTTTTCCCCCCACATCAGTTTACACTCCATACACCATAATGACAAAGCAAAAAACAGGTTTGTGACAACTTTGCAAATTTATTAAAAATAAAACACTGAAATAAGTACATTGCATAAGTATTCACACCCTTAACTCAGTACTTAGTTGAAGCACCTTTATAGCCTAAAGTCTTTTTGGGTATGATGCGACAAGCTTTGCACATCTGCATTTGGTAATTATGTCATTCTTCGCCTCACCTCTCAAGCTCTGTCAGATTGGATGGGGGCTGGCAGACATTTTCAGGTTTCTTCAGAAATATTTGATTGAGTTCAAGCCAAGGCTCTGGCTGGGCCACTCGAGGACATTCCCAGAGTTGTCTATAAGCCACTCTTGTTGTGTGCTTAATGTCATTGTCCTGTTGGAAGGTGAACCTTCTGCCCAGTCTGAGGTTTTGAATGCTCTGGACTGGTTTTCATTAAGCCTATCTCAATATTTTGGTGCATTGAGCTTTCCTTCTACTCTGATGAGTCCCTCAGTCCCTGCCGCTGAAAAACAGCCCCACAGCATGAGGCTGCTACAAGCACACTTTACTTTTGGAATGGTACTCTGCAGGTGTTGAGCAGTGCTTGGTTTCCTTCAGACATGATGCTTAGAATTGAGGTTCATCAGCCCAGAGAATCTTCTTTCTCACAGTCTGAGGGTCCTTTAGGTGCTTTTTTGTAAATTCCAAGTGTATTTTCATGTGTCTTCACTGAGGAGAGGATTGAGTTTGGCCACACCGCCATAAAGCACAGATCGGTGGAGTGTTGCAGTGATGTTTGTCCTTCTGTAAGTTTCCATATATGATCATGGAGCTCAACTAGAGTGACCATCAGCTTCTTGGTCACCAGTATAACCAAGCCCCTTCTCCATCAATTTGGCCAGGAGGCCAGCTCTAGGAAGGGTCCTAGTTGTTCCAAGTGTCTTCCATTATGGATAATGGAGGCATGCTTCTGTGAACCTTCAATGCAGCAGAATTTTTTTTTCTGAACATTTCCCCAGATGTGTGGCTTGACACAAGCCTGTTTCTGAGCTCTACAGGCAGTTCTTTTGACCTATGGGCTTGGTTTTTGCTCTGATATGCATTTTCAGCTTTTAGACCTTTTATTGAAAGGCATGTGCCTTTCCAAGTCATACTCATTCAAATGAATTTGCCACAGTTTAACTCCACTCGAAGTGTAGTAATATCTACAAGTGATATGAGTGCTCCTGAGCTAAATTTCAAGTGTCCCAGAAAAGGGTATGAATACTTATGCAATGGAATCATTTCAGTTTTTTATTTCTAATAAATTTGCAAAGTTGTAACAAACCTGTTTTGTGCTTTGTCTTTATGGTGTATGGAGTGTTGATTGATGTGGGGGAAAAAAGTAATTTTAAGCAGTTTTACATAAGGCTGCAACATAACAAAACATAAAAAAATGAAGGGGTATGAATACTTTCGCAAGGCACTGTACATCTAAATGTTCTATAGCAAATACTAATACAGTGATTTGTCACTGTGTAATCATAACACTGGTTTACAGTTTTTTTTTTTTTTTTCAATTGCTTACATAGAAAATCTTTACTTGTCACAATTTCTGAAATCTGACACTCAAAACATGGGTCCCGTTCCGGGACCCATGGCGGAGCAGGGAGCTTGGAAGAGCATGACGGTGCAGGGTGCTCGGGAGGCCACGGCGGTGCAGGGTGCTCGGGAGGCCATGGCGGATCAGAGAACTCGGGAGGCCATGGCGGTGCTGCGTTCGAGGCCGTGGCCCCAACCCCTGTCTCTCCGGCAACAGCCATCCTACCCCCCCTAAAAAAAATACTTGGGGAGCTTCCAGGCCTGAACTCGGGGACTGGAGCACTCCCTGGGCTTAACAGGGGATCTGGAGCCCATCCTGGGCTGGACTGGGGAGCAGGAGCCCTCACTGGGCTGGACTGGGGAGCAGGAGCCGAGGAGTTGACTCAAACACAAAAGACTTTAATTATCTTCAGGAAAATATAACACGGAGACCAGGAATGACATTTAAGACCAGACACAGAGGCAGGGAAGCAGAGAAGTAATAAAGGCTGGGGATAAGTAGATAATTAACAAAACACGACTGGAGAATAATGAACTGATAATGACACAAAACGAGGAAAGGAACAGGAAGACCAAATAAGGGCACAAGAGGAAGGGAACAGCAAGACACAGGAAGACAGGGCTGACATCAATATGACAGCTGAATGAATTTCCTGCCTTTTATTTAAAAAGCTACAATAATTGGCTTTTTGCAGAGACATTGCCTTTTTTGTAGTCCATTGTACATGCATGGTTATTAGCTGGATCAGCCTAAAATATATAACTTTAATTCATACTGTATCTCAAACTTCAGCATGTTTAAGTGTCCATTTTGTCCATTGCATGTTTTCCTGATTGTGATGATATTTGAAATATGAGATTTTGTCATATTGTTTAACAAGATGAAGGTCACATCGCTGGGTTAAAATCACAGGAAGATGAGGAGATCCATTATGCTTCAGTGACAGTAGCAGGATATAGTCAGGGTGAGAGAGGATGGAAGATCACATTAACTTCTATGTGTTTTTTACAGCTGGTTTAAAACGAAACATGCAAGTTCAGACGTCTGCTGTGAAACACCTTCTTTCATACATATTTCAGATTGTCATTTTTATTTGCTAATGATTCATGTTACAGTATATATGTTTGTGATGTATTTACAGCACAATCTTGTATATCTCAATATCTACAGGTGCTGGATAGAAAATCTACAGTCATCTACTCAGATATTATCTACTCGGAAATGTTGGGATGTTTTGAATTTGAATAAAATGAAAACTAAAAGACTTTCAAATCACATGACCCAATATTTTATTCACAATAGAACATAGAGAACATATAACAAATATTTAAACTGAGAAATTTTACACTTTTATACACTAAATGAGCTCATTTCATATTTGATGCCTGCTACAGCTCTCAAAAAAGTTGGCACAGGGGCAACAAAGGGCTGAAAAAGCAAGAAATTTTGAAAAGATTCAGCTTGGAGAACATCTAGCAACTAATTAAGTTAATTGACATCAGGTCTCTAAAATGATTAGCTATAAAAGGGATGTCTTAGAGAGGCAGAGTCTCTCAGAAGTAAAGATGGGCAGAGGCTCTCCAATCTGTGAAAGCGTGCATAAAAAGACTGGAATACTTTAAAAACAATATTCCTCAACATCAAATTGCAAAGGCTTTGCAAATCTCATCATCTACAGTGCATGACATGCTCAAAAGATTCAGAGAAACTGGAGAAATCTCTGTGCGTAAGGGACAAGGCCGAAGACTTTTGTTGGATGCCCATGGTCTTCGGGCCCTCAGACAACACTGCATCACTCATCGGCATGATTCTGTCATTGACATTACTAAATGGGCCCAGGAATACTTCCAGAAACCACTGTCGGTAAACATAATCCACCGTGCCATCTGCAGATGCCAACTAAAGCTCTATCATGCAAAAAGGAAGCCATATGTGAACATGGTTCAGAAGCGCAGTCGTGTCCTGTGGGCCAAGGCTCATTTAAAATGGACTGTTTCAAAGTGGAAAAGTGTTCTATGGTCAGGTGAGTCCAAATTTGACATTCTTGTTGGAAATCACGGATGCTGTGTTCTCCAGGCTAAAGAGGAGGGAGACTTTCCAGCGTGTTATCAGCGTTCAGTTCAAAAGCCAGCATCTCTGATGGTATGGGGGTGCATAAGTGCATACGATATGGGCAGCTTGCGTGTTTTGGAAGGCACTATGAATGCTGAAAGGTATTAGAGCAACATATGCTCTCCTCCAGATGACGTCTAATTCAGGGAAGACCTTGTGTATTTCAGCAGGACAATGCAAAACCACATACTGCAGCTATTACAACAGCATGGCTTCGTAGTAGAAGAGTCTGTGTGCTGAATTGGCCTGCCTGCAGTCCAGATCTTTCACCTATAGAGAACATTTGGCACATCATTAAACGAAAAATACGTCAAAGACGACCACAAACTCTTCAGCAGCTGGAAACCTATATCAGGCAAGAATGGGACCAAATTACAACACCAAAACTCCAGAAACTCATAACCTTGATGCCCAGATGTCTTCAAACTGTTTTGAAAAGAAGAGAAGATGCTACACCATGGTAAACATGCCCCCGTCCCAACTATTTTGAGACCTGTAGCATGCATCAAATTTGAAATGAGCTCATTTTGTGTGTAAAATTGTAAAACTTCCCAGTTTAAACATTTGCTATGTTATCTATGTTCTATTGTGAATAAAATATTGCCTCATGTGATTTTGAAAGTCTTTTAGTTTTCATTTTATTCAAATTTAAAAAACGTCCCAACATTTCCGGAATTCAGGTTGTAAAGTCAAATGAGCCTTGCCATTGGGAGCTTCATTTTTGTTTTTGTTTTTTGTTTTGTTTTTAATTAATGAATTATCGGAATGGAAAACTCAGTGAATTTTGTGTTAATAATAGCATGCTAATTCATTATTTTGGTATATTAAATCATTAGACTAATGAACTACTGTGCTCAAGTGCAATGTGTGCTCTGTCTGTAAACAAGGGGTCTTTGGGTTTCACGTGCATTGAAAACACAAATGCAACACCAACATGAGTATAATCAGATCAATATGCTCGGATACCAGAAAGAAACCTCAATGTGGTTTCATGACACACAACTGCGTTAAAAGTAGAACAGTATTTCCGGGAATGGAAGAAACTAAGATTAAGTTTTGGAACAAATGTTTCAACTAACCAAAAGTCAGAACTAAAAAAAAAGAAATATTCATTAAAAGAAATGTGAAAATGCCTGAAGAGCTTATGTTCACTGAAGCCTATAGGAAGTAATTTTTATTGCAAACTTTGAGATATGAAATTTTGTCAGGCTTAAAGAAATAATAATAATAACAATAAATGTTTGTTATACCTCCTGTCTACAATCATCTCAGACCAGCAAAAAGAACACAAACAACATTATTTTCAAACACCTAGTTCAAAATTGACATCAGTTCTTCTTCTTCTTCATTACATTTTGTTCTGGTTTAATTCTACCCTACTTTCATGCAATTTTTTATATTTTTTATATGCAATAATATTTCCACTGGCAATAAGTACATACATGCATACAAACATTAAAAAAAAAAATTATCTTTTACATTATATATATATATACACATATACATATATTTACATTATATATATATATATATATTTCTTACATTCTCCTGAAAAGCCTAAAGAATGCTGTTTAATGTCAAGAACTGGTTGTCACATCAGGTCAGTTCAATTAAACTTACACTACTACATTTTAAAGATAATTAATATTTTTATCTAGCAACTACACATATAAATTTATCAAAAATCACAATAAAGAAATAATCTTGCATAAGATTTATATTTGAAATAAATGTAGTCCTGCTACACTTTTTATTCAACAAAGCTTCTTGACAAAATATTAATTAATCATGTGACATTGAAAACTGGAGAAATGGCTGCTGAAAATTCAAGTTTGGCATCACAGGAATGAATTACATTTCAAAATATATTAAAATAGAAAAGATTCATTTTATTTTCTGTATTAAATAATATTTCTTAATACTGACTGTTTTACTGTATTTTTGATCAAATGACTTCTTCCAAAAACATATTAAAAAAAAAAAAAAAGAAAAGAAGAAGAAAAAAAAAGAAGAAAATCTTTTGAATGGTAGTGTATTTGCATTATTTATAGCACTTTTCACTATACGTGTAGTTCCAAAGTACACTGTAAAAAAAGTACTTGTAATTTTCTGTCAGGGCATTATCCAGTAATTTCATGGACATTTCCATTAACCCTAAAACACAATTCAATTAAGTTCAAAATACTGGTAAAAAACCCGTAAAAGGCAAATTAATTTGAATAAATAGTATATTGTGCCCTTTACATTTTTTTTTGTTTTTGCATAGCTTTACAAAGACTAATGCTTTTTAAAACACAGCAAGCAAGACAGTAGTGCTGTAGTTAGTAGTTTAGTAGCTTACTACTAAACTACTAAACTACTTACTTTAGCATACTAAAAAACAAATTTTTTGTAAAAATAGACTTCCTCAATTAAGCTGTTGAGGTTTAAGTTTAGATCACACTCTAGATCACAGACTTGTGTGCCTGAGAGAAACCTCAACATAGCTCAGTGTAGCATTTCCTGCTCCGGAAATTAGCTAAATGTGCACACCACACCGGTCTAAAAATAATATCTGTTTTCAGACATGCTTTGTTATTTACTGTATGTATGTAAGATGACCTAAAATGGGGTTATCAGAGCTGTTTCAACCAAAACATGTACAAAGAGAAGATTTCAAAATATTTTTTTTTCTTATGAGATAGATTTTTAGGATGTTTGTCGTCATTTCTTCATACTCTTTTATTATACAATGAATAGGGAATAGGGAATTGTAGTTTTCTCAAATCCACTGCATCTATAGTATTGAAGGAATAGTTCACCTGAAAAATGAAAATGTTGTAATCATTTACTAGTCATGTCGTTCAGAACTTGTATGAGTTTCTTTCTTATGTTGAACACAAAAGAAGATATTCTGAACAATTTTGAAGAACCGAACAGTTGTTGGCCAACTTGGCTCCCATTGACTTCCATAGGGAAAGAAATGGAAGTCAATGGGGACCATCAACTGTTTGATTACGAACATTCTTCAAAATATTTGCTCTTATGTACAACATAAGAAAGAAACTCCTACAGGTTTGGAATGACATGAGGGTGGTAAATGATGACAAAATTTTCATTTTTAAAGTGACCTATTCCTTTAATATTACAGGCAATGTCTGTATTTGATATCTGAGAAGTGACTGAGGGTCTGACCCGTGTCAGGTCAACCCGGTATCACGCCAAAGTAATAGACACGTTGGTCCACTTGAGGATACGTGTGAGTGTTACACTTTGCCTCCTCTAAATGTGAAAATGACACGCGTGTGTGAGATGGAGTTACTACTGGAGCACCAGCAGGGGCAATAATTTCCCCAATGCCAACAAATCCACACGGACCAAAGACAAGCGATATAGTACGTTAAAAGATGGATTTAGATGACTTCAAGACGCATACAGGTAGGGTTTCCACCCGTCTCGTAAAATAGTCGATCATCCCGTATTTATGAATGAAATTATTAATTTGATATTTGCCTGTGAAGGGAAATATTACTGTAGATTGATGGAAGATGGAAGAGTAGAAACTGTTAGGATTCAAGTCAAGTCAAGTCAAGTCAAGTCAAGTCGAGCTTTATTGTCATTCCGCTACATGTGGGGGCATACTGGGTGTGCCTCACATGTCCTGAAAAGTGAAGCTGCGGGCTCTTTGATCGCCCCCTGGTGGCTGGCTGCAGTACAGGTCATAAACCCCGCCCTCTCCATGTAAACGAATGGGACTCAAAATAAAAAAAATAAATTACACTTCCAATACAATTATCCGAAATATGGTTTTGGTCATTTAAGGTAGTTGTTATCATGCTGATATATGTTCATTTGTTCATTTTTGTGATAAGTTTGATTTTAGCTAGTAATTTGATGCTATAAAAATGGGGCGTGTCGTTATGGTTGATTGGGTCTGAGGGAATTTGGGCGGGAGTTTGATTCTGCGGCTCCACCTCACGACACTACTGCACAGACTCAGGCTCCAAATGAATCTCTCCTGCATAGACTCGGGCTCCAAATGACGTAATATTCTCAAGACGGCAACGGCCATACTGAGATGAATTGGCTTCAATTTCCTATAGTGGAAGGAAGTGGAGATGCGTCGTCCATCTTTTTTTACAGTATATGGGGCATACATTGGAACGAAATGTCATGTCTCGCAGGACCACGGTGCTACTTAAATAAACTTAAATATAAACAAACAACACAAGAGTAAGAAGAATTTTTAAAACCTATAAATAACTAACGTACTGAAAGCGGTAATCTAACTATACATATACGATGAATTGACTATACGTACACATAACCTAAGAGGATCTTGGTTTCAGGAGGTAGGGTTTTAGATGAGGCTTCAGAGGGGGGTGATGTGATTGGAATTGAGGGCTCTCACAGCCTGGGGGAAAAAGCTGTTGAGCAGTCTTGCGGAGCGGGCTCTGATGCTCCGGTACCGTTTTCCTGATGGCAAGAGCTGGAAGAGATAATGGGAGAGATGGGTGGGGTCCATCACAATACTGTTGGTTTTGCTGGAGCATCGTGCAAGGAAAATATCCAGAATGGAGGGGAGAGGGGCACCAATAATCTTTGCAGCTGTGTTCACTGTCCGCTGTAGGGTCTTGCGGTCAGCAGTACTGCAGTTCCTGTACCAGACAGTGATGCAGCTGGTCAGCACACTCTCAATGGTTCCCCTGTAAAAAGTGGTGAGGATGGGTGGTGGGAGACTTGCTCTTTTAAGTTGGCAGAGAAAGTGTAGGCGCTGTTGCGCCTTCTTGGAAAGTGATGTAGTGTTGGTGGTCCAGATGAGGTCTTCTGTTATGTGCACCCCCAGGAATTTAGTGCTGCTGACTCTCTCCACAGTCGAGCTGTCGATGGTCAGTGGGGGGTGGTCAACAGATTTCCTCCTGAAGTCCATCACAACCTCCTTTGTCTTATTCGCATTGAGGGACAGGTTGTTTGCACCACACCATTCAACCAGTTGTGCCACTTCCTCTCTGTAGGGTGTTTCATCATTGTTGCTGATGAGACCTACCACAGTTGTGTCATCAGCAAACTTGATGATGTGGTTGAAGCTGAACTTGGCAGTGCAGTCGTGGGTCAGCAGCGTGAAGAGCAGCGGGCTGAGCACACAGCCTTGTGGTGCACCTGTGCTCAGTGTGGTAGTGCTCAAGGTGTTGTGGCTGACACGGACTGACTGAGGTCTTCTGGTTAGAAAGTCCAGGATCCAATTACAGAGGGAGGTGTTAAGGCCCAGCAGGTTTAGTTTGTTGATGAGTTGTTGTGGGATTATTGTGTTGAATGCTGAGCTGAAGTCAATGAACAGCATTCTAACATAGGAGTTTTTATTTTCTAGGTGGGTAAGAGCCAAGTGGAGGGTGGAGGAAATTGCATCGTCCGTAGAGCGGTTTGGACAGTATGCAAACTGGAGCGGATCGAGTGTGTTGGGGAGGCTGGTTTTGATGTTGTGCATGACTAACCTCTCAAAGCACTTCATCATGATTGGAGTCAGTGGTATGAGACGGTAGTCATTTAGATAGGTCAAAGGTGATTTCTTTGGTACCGGTATGATTGTTGTGGATTTGAGACATGGGGACGACTGCCTGGCTCAGCGAGCTGTTGAAGATATCTGTAAGGACATCTGTCAGCTGTGCAGCCCAGTCTCTCAGTACTCGGCCAGGTATGTTGTCAGGAACCGCAGCCTTGCGTGGGTTAATCCTAGATAGGGTCTTCCTTATATCAGCTGGGGACAGACAGAGTGCCTGGTTGCTGGGAGGAGTGGACAGTTTTTGTGCATATGTGTCATTTTGGATTTCAAACCGTGAACAGAAGTGGCTGAGTGCATCTGGGAGGGATGTGTCATCATCACAGGCCTGTGATGGGGGCTTGTAGTCAGCGATGGTCTGAATGGCTTGCAACAGGCTCCGTGTGTCTCTGCTGTCTGTGAAGTGATTATTGATTTTTTGAGCATATGACCGTTTCACATTCTTGATGCCACAGGACAGATTGGCTCTTGCTGTTTTGAGGGCTGCTTTATCTCCTGATCTGAATGCTTCATCTCTGGTCTTTAGCAGTCCACAAACCTCTGTTGTCATCCACGGCTTCTGGTTTGCACGTGTGGTGATGGTCTTGGTGACTGTCACATCATCAATGCACTTTTTGATGTAAGCAGTCACTGTTTCAGTGTATTCTTGCAGGTCTGTGTGGTTGTTGTAGGTGGCTGCCTCTTTAAACATGTTCCAGTCTGTGCACTGAAAGCAGTCCTGTAGTATTGAGGTAGCATCATCTGGCCAAATTGTGATGAGTTTTTGAACCGAGTTTCAGAAGTGGTCTGTATGCTGGGATTAGCATAACAGAGATATGATCAGAGTACCCGAGGAGGGGGCAGGGTTCCGCCTTGTATGTGTTCTTCTCTGTTGAGTAAACAAGGTCCAGTGTTTTGTTTCCCCTTGTTGCAAAGTTCACATGTTGGTAAAACTTTGGCAAAACTGTCTTTAAGTTTGCATGGTTGAAGTCATCAGCTATGATGAAAAAGCCGTCGGGGTTATTTGTTTGTTGTTCACTGATGGCGCTGTACAGCTCGCAAAGCGCGTCCTTAGTGTTTGCACACGGGGGAATGTAAACCGTGATGGCGGTTCACACACTTATGTCTCGTTTCCACTGAGCGGTACGGTTCAGTACAGTACAGTACGCAATTATTTCCCTCTCCACTGTCAGAAGTTGTGAATGGTACCAAAATAGCGAACCGTACCGTACCACTTTTTTGGTATCCTTCCGTTGGGGTACCTAGCACAGCAAAGGGTACCAAAAGGGTGGAGATAAACTCACTGCAGAACGCTGATTGGTTGACTAGAATCGTCACTTTTGCATGATACAAAGGGATACAGCTTCTCCTTCACTCGTTCCGCTCTGCTGTCCGTGAGTGTTGGACTTACAGTGCGTTCACACCAGACGCGACTTGCGCGAATAAATTGCGCTATTCGCGCGTAGTTGGACGCTTGAACATTTTGAGTTTACTCGCTTCATTCGCGCGTGAAATGCGCTTCATTCGCGCGTGAAATTCACTTCACAACAGACGCGAATTCGCGTCATGGGAGGGGCTTATATATAGCTCGTATTGAGTAAAGAGCGTTTTTTACAAGATTGTCCGACCTCCTCACTCACTTTCTTCCAAGCAAGATCCTTTTTTATTCCTGTTTCTATAAAAGTATGAAGATGTATTGTACAGCTCCGGGTATCCACATACAGCGACGATGATTTTGTCCTCCATTGTTGTTTCGGATTTCTGCCTCCGCTCGCTACGTCACTACTAGAGCAAGCTCCTGATTGGTTAACGCGGCGCGAATTTTCGCCAAAGTTCAGATTTTTCAACTCGCGCGTTTCGCGCGAATCACGCGTTACGCGCGTCAAACGCCCAATTCGCGCCGCGTCATTCGCGCGAATCGCGTCATTCGCGCCGCAGGATGTCTATTCGCGTCTTTGCATTGACTTAACATGTAAATCACTCGCGCTTAACGCTTCATTCGCGTCTGGTGTGAACGCACCTTTAGAGTGCGCAAAACACACACAAAAAAAAATAAAAAAAATAAATAAAATAAAAAAATAAAAATAAATAAATATATATATATATATATATATATATATATATATATATATATATATATATATATATATATATATATATATATATATATATATATATCGGTGTATTTTATAATTTTATATTTTCACACAGACAATAGCCGTTTCTCAATATACGTTCTGATCTGCTCTTGGTGAAACGTCATTGCCCAAAAACCCGCGTAATTTTCTAAATATACTGTTATTGTGTCATGAAATGTAGTTTTAAGAGTTTTTCAGGCGAGAATGTAGCTGTTTAAAACTCAAATCTGCGGTTTATTTATAAAGACAGCGCCTATTTTAAAATTTGATATGCCGATTTCGGAGCTCCATGCGATCACCGGGCACTCAGTGCTCATGTATCCGCATAGAGCAGCCTTACGCTCGGCTAGTCCTTCCAACATTTGCCGCTGGCTCTGATGTCTCTGTAGTGATTAAACATGAGATACAATTCGTTTTAGGTAGGCTATATTTAACAGGCATTCGTGGTCTCATGAATCTATTATTTGTTCCTGGTCATATCGTTTTGTCTGAGCACAAAGTTATGTTTAACTTTGTATATTTATTTTTAACTTTACCGTAGCACAGCGCTGACCTGTAGCATACATTTGACTGAATTGTTTGCTTTTGTCTTTATTTCCTCTTATATAAGCCTCTTATACTTTGTAATTATACTTTTATAATGGCTATTATTGTTCATTAAAACTGTTATTTAACAAAAAGAGGCAGAGTTGTGCTTATTGTCGCGCTTTATCGTCGATCGCTACTTTCAGGGTTACCCGTACCAAATCGTACTGTACTGAACTGTACTGTACCGTACCGCTCAGTGGAAACGAGCCATTAATGTCACTTCATGTAAGTATATATATATTGTTAATGTTAATTCTGAGTTGTATGCCAAAATGATAATGATCTATAATATTTTTTTCCATTAAGAAATCTGCAGAAGTTGTTTCTTGTGTGTGTGTGTGTGTGTGTGTGTGTGTGTGTGTGTGTGTGTGTTTTAAGCTTTAGGCTTAAAGACTTGCCTTTCACAAATATGCGTAGAAATGAAATGTTAATATATTCGCTGAAATTCACCAGGTTACCTATTTTCTTTCCAGATTCACACAATGGAAAAACTAAAATCGTTCCATTTATAGGCAAAGCTCCAGTAATAGTGATGTATTACTGATCTGCAAATCTAGCAGAAAATTTGACGACTTGAAGTGGACCTGGGAGTCGAGGCCTAAGTCACAGATTGATCTGATAGCCTTTGAAAAAGGAAGACAATTTCAGTTAAAAGGACCAGTTAAATCAGGGAGACATTCTTCAACCGAATACAACAGTCAAGGTTTAATCTTTCACATCTCACCTGTGAACTTCAATTACAGAGAGACATACAGATGTATTACAGAAATTCTACACAATAATACTACACACCATCAGAGGTTTGCAAAAAGACAATGTATCAATCATTCAATCAATCAATCACTCAATCAAATAATAATAAATACATATATTTTTCATTTGCATTTGATTATCAGACACCTAAAGAATTATTGTTCAGTGCATTTAAAAAGTCATTCATGCTGTTTATTTCAGTCTCAGTGGAGTCCTCTGATGGTGTGCTGAAGAATCAGTCAGTGGTTCTTACCTGTGAAGTTTCTGAAGTAACTGATTCAGTGACGCTGGTCTGGCTCAGGATGGAGGGGAACAGAGGAGTTCTGGTCAAACAGCAAATTATGACTGAGAAAAATAAGTTACAACTCACAGTGAATCTATTCAGCTATGAAACAGACTCGATGAACTGGCAGTGTGCAGTTTTTACTGAGAGTACACTCAGAGCTCTGGCCCCTAACTATCAGTCTTACCTCAACAACTACAAATGCTCCAGGTATATCAACAGAAACTTCAACTGTAACAAACCAAGGTAATATCTTTTAACCATTAATATAAAGTATTTTCACCTTGAATAAGATTAATACGCACAAGACATACAATCTGAATGTTCTATAGATTACACTAATAATTTGTCACTGTGTAATCATGGCATTGGTGTAATTATGTGGCGCAACATGTTTCTGCAGAAGACATCATAACACAAGACAGTCTTCTACATATTCTGATCATCGTGGCTTGTGCTGTGATCGTCGGTGTGCTGATTCTGCTGGGATTTCTAGTTTTTAAATGTCAACAAAAAACAGGTGAGCACAGAGACAGTATAGGAAGGAGAAGATGGCCCATAGAAAAAAGAGTAGGACCAATTGTGATGCTCAATATAACAGCTGAATGAACGTCCCACATTTCATTTAAAAAGCTAGAGAAATTGCCTTTTCACAGAGACATTCCCTTTTTTCTACTCTAGTAAATTGTTGGATTGGCCTAAGTGTTTATCAGGTTTTGGTCTGTCTCCATTCAAGTAGATAAGAGCTGTACTTAGAAATAGTTACTTAATGGATACCAAATCACCAGGCTTGCATTAAGGGACACTGCCTTATCACATTAATATTGCAGATTAACCTCTGTGTGTTCTTTACATTTTTCCAGGAGCTGACAGCTGGTTTAAAACCAAGTATATACGTTCAGAGGTTAGCTGTGAAACACCCTCTATCATAAACATTTCAAATTGTCATTTTGATGTGCTAATGATACATGTATTATATATGGTTGTGATTTCTATAAAGTTGTACACTCTTTAAGCTTGTACATTTAAATATTTACAGGTGTTGGACTGCAGTACTACAGTTATATACTCAGCTAGTACAGCACAGTGAGCCAGAAACTTGTACAGAGCAGATTCAAGAAACAGCTTAAAATCATCTCTTCTGTGAGCACTTAACTGCATCTTGCTGAGAACATAAATAAATAAATAATTACATAATAAATAATTGAATAAAATTCTCCCTCCATGCATTCACTTTTCCTTAATCCCTTCACTGTAAAAATAATAAATCCATAAAATAACAGAAAAAGTAATGGTAGCTCATTACACATAACTTTACACATTAATTTTAAGGACATTTCTGTTTACTCTAAAACACAAAGCAATGAAGTGTAAATTTCAAAATACTGATAAAACACGTGTAAAAAATAAATACGGAACAATTCCTTCAAATTATACAGTATATTGGGCCCTATTTTTAATTTTTTTTTTATTTTAGAGTGTTGTTCTAGTTTGTACTATTTTAAATGATGTTAAAATGATGCACAGGGCAGCGGGTGATGCTGGGTGATGTTGCTTGGGCATTTTCCCATTGTGAATGGGCAACAAATTTTTAACTGGATACTTTAGATCAGTTGTGGGCGCTGTGTCTCACCTGGTTGCCTGTTGACAGCAACATTGACCAGCAACATTGCTAAAAATGTTGTCTTGTGTATAATCACCTTTAAACTTTGTATTTGTATTAGCATTTGAGTTTATTGCCTCTTTATGTGGTGAATCACTTGTATTTCTCATTTGTAAGTTGCTTTGGATAAAAGGTCTGATAAATAAATACATGTAAATGTAAAAGTTTGTAAACTTTTTAATATATTATTGGATGGAATTTAAATCAACAAATGAATATGTTATTAATAATAGCAAGCTGCTCATTCATTATTTTGGTATATTAAGAATGAATTAAGACTGATAATTCTTGTTTTATGGTCTAGTGAGATTGTACGGGTGCTCTATCTGTATGCAATGATTCTTTGGGTTTCATTTGCAGTAGAAACATAAACGACACAATATCTCTGAGTAATCAGACTTGAATCAATATGCTCACACACAAGAAAGAAACCCCACTGTAGTTTCAGATCACACAACTGTTTTAAATGTAGCACAGTATTTCCTGGTATGGGGGACTTACATGGCAAGCAAGTTAAACCATGAGATATTCATCTAAAGAAATGTAAAATTATTGCATTGCTTATGTGCACTGAAGCCTTTAAAAACTTATTTATGTTACTATTTTTAAACATTAAATGTTGTCAGGCACATTTGAAATGGCCTTATGAAGGAAAGAGCTTAATTAATCTAATAATAATAATAATAATAATAATAATAATAATAATATTTCAAAAATTGTAGATACAAACAAGACAGTAACAATATTAAGTACTCACATTTGTTGTTTAATAAATTGTAATGATTATAATTACTTACAATAACTATACATTAAATGAAATTAATAATTTTTCATGGGCAATGATATATATATATATATATATTTTTTTTTTTTTTTTTTGTAGATTTGCATGGGCCTACAAAGAGACTGAGTTTCAAAAACAAATCTCCTCAATTAGGTAAGGTTGTGAGTTTAGATCACACATTAGATTGCAGATCTGTGTGACTGAGAGAAACCTCAAGATAGCTCAGTTTAGCAAACCATTTCCTGCTCTGGAAATTAGCTAAATGTGCAAACCAGACAAATCTAAAAACTATATTTGTTTTCAGGCATGCCTGATTTAACTGAAATAAGATAAACTATTTAACTAATAGATGTACAAACAGACGATTTCAAAATACTTTTTTTTTTCACTCTGAATAACATTTTTTTAGGTTATCTGTTTATACTTCTAAATGTAATTTAACGATAACACTGAAAAATGTATTAGTTTTATCTTGTACAGTATCTCTCTGCATGGACATTTTGTTTAAAATTCATAAGCTGATTGTTTTCTATGGCAGGCGGATTTCTGAATATTGCACCGCCCAGTAAAAGCTGCTGGCTAGTTCTTTCTTTAAACCCTTCAGAGTGCATGACTGAGGCACTACAAAGAAGAATCATGCCACTTACACCTATTAAAATCTTTATTCTGATGTGTGGATTTTGTTCCCCATTTCACGCTATCGGTGAGTCTCACTTTAACCAAGTGATCATGAGGGAGATTATTCTGTAAAGATATTGTTTAGTTCTTCCCTCTTTTGGTGTTTGTTGATTTTACTCTAAATTGATAAATTATAGGATTATTTAATAATGTTCAAGCCATTTGAAAAAAAAAGTAAAGGAATAAAAAACAATTTATATAGTACACTAATCTGTAGTTTTCATGATCTCTATTGTAATCAAATTCAAATTAAGTGTCTGCTTGAAGACGCATATAACTGTTTTATTCAACACAAATGTTAACAAACTTAAATATGTCTGTGTCAGTGATTAACAATCACTATAGGAAATCCAAAACAATGACTTATTTGAAAGCATACAGCATCTCTGTTCATTTTTTTTTTTTTTAAGAAAATGTTGGCAAAATGTTGGTTTTGTCCTGCAAAGTTTGTTACAGTATTTGTAATTGTTGTAACTGTTATACAATTTCAAACAGGTTGGTTGACTTTTTGTACAATAAATAAATAAATAAATAAATAAATAAATAAATAAATAAATAAAGTATTCAGTATTTTTTAAAGTGTCTTAAATTTAAGAAATCTATACAGTTTCTCACACTCAGTTCTAATACTTCATCTCTCAAAGTTCAGCGTGGATCTGATGTATGTTTGCGATGTGATGTCCCTCTCCTCTCTGAATCCTCCACATTGCACTGGGAGAAAGATGGAGAACAAATATCCAACACCACACTGATGTACAACAACTCTGCCTACATCATCTTACACACTGTTGATGAACGCAATGAAGGGAAATATTACTGCAGATTGATGGAAGATGGAAGAGTAGAAACAGTTAGGATTCACACACTTAATGTCACTTCACGTAAGTATATACATTTTTAATACTAATTCTAAATTGTATGCCAAAATTTTATTGATCTATTAATTTTTCCATTAAGAATTCTGCAGAAGTTTGTTCTTGTGTGTGTGTGTGTGTGTGTGTGTGTGTGTGTGTGTGTGTGTGTGTGTGTGTGTGTGTTTTGCCTTTCACAAATATGTATAGAAATGTTTTAACTGAGAGATATTCACTGAAATTCACCAGGTTACCTATTTTCTTTCCAGATTCACACAATGGACAAACTAAAAATCGTCCCATTTACAGGCAAAGCTCCAGTAATAGTGAAGTATTACTGATCTGCAAATCTAGCAAGAAATATGACAAGTTGAAGTGGACCTGGGAGCCGAGGCCTAATTCACAGATTGATCTGATAGCCTTTGAAAAAGGAAGACAAGTTCCGTTAAAAGGACCAATTAAACCAGGAAGACATTCTTCAGCCACATACAATAATCAAGCTTTAATCTTTCACATCTCACCTGTGAACTTCAATTACAGTGGGACATATAGGTGTATTACAGAGACTGGCATCTACACAACAGTAATACTACACACAATCAGAGGTTTGCAAAGAAGTCAATCATTCAATCAATCAATCATAAATACATAGATTTTTCATTTACATTTGATTATCAGACACAAAGAATTGTTTTGTAAATGTGTTCAGTGTATTTAAAAAGTCATTCATGCTGTTTATTTCAGTCTCAGTGGAGTCCCCTGATGGTGTGTTGAGGAATCAGTCAGTGGTTCTTACCTGTGAAGTTTCTGAAGTAACTGATTCAGTGACGCTGGTCTGGCTCAGGATGGAGGGGAACAGAGGAGTTCTGGTCAAACAGCAAATTATGACTGAGAAAAATAACAAGTTACAACTCACAGTGAATCTATCCAGCTATGAACCAGACTCAATGAACTGGCAGTGTGCAGTTTTTACTGAGAGTACACTCAGAGCTCTAGCCCCTATAACAAACAATATTACCTCAACAACTACAAATGCTCCAAGTACAGAAATCTCAACTGTAACAAACCAAGGTATTATCTTTTAACCATTAATATACAGTACATTTAACCTTAATACAAATTATAGGCTCACAATGTACATGGAAATGCTTATCTTCATACAGTATGTTCCAGGTACAGAAAATCAAAAAATTTAAGTTAGTTAACACTTTGAACTTACTAATAAAGTCTCTATTTTCTTTCAGCAATCAACAAACATGCGAAGGTTACAGCATCCTGTGTTTTGGCTCTGTTTACTGGGATTCTGCTTGGAGCTCTCTTGTATTACTGTTACAGGAAACGAATGTCAAGTACAAAAATGCTATCAGTTATTCTTTTCGAAATAGTCTCTTTTGTCTTTTATTAATCTTTTCACAGTGAATGATTTCTTTTTTTCTTGCTTACTTACTTGCTATATTTGCAATCATTTCAGTGCACTCTGACCCTCAGGAGTCTGAACCAGTCTACATAAATATCAGCCAAATGAGGAATGAAAAAGGTATTCAAATCAGCTAAATATATTTAGTTTCATATTTCCATTAACTGCAAGATATATATTTTTTAAATGACTAAACACACATATTGAAAATTGCACAAAACCCTAGCATCATACTGGTGACTTTTGTGCTCACAAGCTTTCCAAAAAAAATTGAAGGTCTAGCTTTCTTCTTCAAGTAGAGCGCAGCAGCACAATGGAAAACAGAGAAAACAGTTCTGCAATATACTGCAACATAAGCGGAAACAGATATAGTAAGACCTTTTTCCTTCAGGAATTGTGAAACACCATCTCATCTGAACATCCTCTCTTAAATAACTTTTTTTTTTTTTTTCTGCAGGAAAAACAAATATTAATAAAAGAGATGAGGTGAGTGCAGATGTTTGTTAATATTATACATCGGTTACACAGTCCAAAAAAAGTAATGGTGTTAATTTATTGTGCTGCCAAATGTGATTGTCATTTTACCCCAAAATAGTTTATTTATTGCTGTTAATTTGTCTTGTCTTTCCACAGACAACAGTTCCATCAGACAGTATAACCTACGCAACCATTTATTTCAACAAATCCAGCTTCCAGACTTAGACATAACTCCCTAACATTATTATGAAAACCTGAGGAAGAGAGAGTTTTGTTATTTGTTTATATGTAGTGCTTTATTTAAGCTTTGTGAATCTCAAACTATTGTCTCATGGAGAAAGTATAACATTTTCTTTATTGAACAGCAGATGGCGCTGTGAGATTACTGCTGAGAAGGTTTAGAGGTGTTGTGTGATCAAATACACCTAACTGGCTTCAGTAAACCACCATGAATATTAATATAACTGACTGAAACTGGATTATTGCATCCCTCAATTAATGTTGTGTTAGTGACGTGTACAAACTAAAGTGAATATTATTATGACTTTACATTTGTTATGGTATTATAGCTGCCTTTATTTAAATACAAGTATGTTGGTGAAATGGCCATTTGATGGCACTGTTTGAAAACATACTTGAAATATAATAATAATCATAAAAAAAAGTGTAAGTACAAAAAAGGGTAATGCAGTTACACATCCTCTTCTCTCTCGCTCTCTCTGTCTGTCACTTTCATCCTCCTGGAATCCACCCAGAACATGCAGCTTCAATGTACTTCAATCTAAAACACAAAAGTGTGGAAAAAAAGTAGTTTGAATAGGATGTCTTTATGGACAAGGGATAATGCTCCTCACCAACTCAAGGTTGCTCTGCTTTGTATAAATGCGTGTCTTTATTTAAACGTGGGGGGATTTTAAAACGCTTGTCAAGGTCTGCTAAGTAGAACCATTGAGTGATGAATTAGAGTATGACAGAATCCAAATGCACATAAATGATGTTCTGTGGGGAGGGGAAAGGCAGATGTTGACAGAATGGGCTGCATTTAGGGGAAAACAATAACCAAGGTTAACACATGCTTTGACTCACATCTTTGTCTCCAAAACGTAGGCTTCAGATAATGCTATTTTATTAAGGTCCTGACCACATCATGCAGTAAATACGTATTACGAGGAGCACCATGAGTATGGTCAAGATGGGTAGACTCTTATCCAAAGTCTTACTTTCTACTACTGACAATCACAGCACCTTTTCTAGTTAAGCAAAGCTTTTCTGCTCAACTTAATCTCCTTGATTTTGAATTAATGTGTTCAATTTCATAAAATCGCTTTACTCTGTCCATCACTCCAGACACTTCAGCTGTTTCTGCCACCACACACACACACACAGAAAAGAAATAATATTTAATGCAAATATGCAAGTAAGATATGGTGGCTTTGGTGATTCTGCATCCACTATTTTAAGCCATGGTAAACTACACACAATCAACTATCCTGGCAAAAACATACTGTTTCCATAATGCTGAGCAACAACCACAAGTACACAAATTCAGCGTCTTTCTCTGTGGTCTAACCCATCTGCAAATTCCCTAGAATTACATAACCTGCTGTATGTCAGACTCACATAATGTTATAATATGCTGCACCACCTAAATCCCAATTCCTGAAGCAGGAGTAGGAATAGATTAACAAGACGGATGTTTTAGTGGCTCAAATTTTTATGCAAGCTCACATTTTCCATCCACAACTGATAAATATGTTTATGGATGAAGGAGAACATGCAAATGTCAGAATGTAGATCGTGAGGAAAAAAGCAAGAATAATATCCATAATGTAACCCTCAATACACAATATATATTGGGTATATCTCCTTATAAAGCACTGAAATATATAACTGTACTGTATATATCACTATATAATGTCACAGCTGGCAAAATTACAATATTCATGCTGATTTGAGCCAAAATTACTTAATTTAACATTAAATGTATTAAATCCATTAAAAGTAGTATTCTTTATTGCCGACCCTGCAGAATCCAGTTTAGACTAGCATGAACCTACAAGCTGGTTAGATGCTTGTGTAACTTGTGAACAGTATAGCCATGCTGTTCACCAACAACAATGCTGGTCAAACCTTGGTTTTCACATACTGGGAGATTGCTGGTGAAGCTATTTGAGAAGCTTGGTAGGGACACCAACATACCAGTATCCAAAAAACTAAATATAATAACCTATGCTTAGCATAACAATGTGTATTTGTCAGGAATTTAATGACAGAATATGAAAAACTGATATTCAGAAATTTGAAGCAAGTCACAAACAAGATTCTCAACAGCCGAATAGGGATTTAGCAGTGCTTTACCGTTTGCATACGGCTGATAAGGTACGCCTTGGGATGTCTATGGCACCAGATGTCTGTTGTCTGGGTTTCTCACGTGCAGATACATTCCTGGGGCATGAATCTTGAGTATGTTGGAGGAAATGTGTCCTTGTGAATCTATTATTCTTTTGTAATGGAACAAGAGCCCTGTCGCTAAACGGCTGTTGTTGTGGAGAACGAGCCTTTATTGTTGAAGCTTTGCTAATATGCTAATTAACGAGTGCAAAGAGAGTGGAAAACCAGTGTGAATAGAGAGAACCGAACCTGATCTACGAGTTTAATCAGACGCGTTGCAGCATTTTATTAGTGTAAATAATGTCATGCTGCATTTCAGCTGCTTTTTACGGCCTCATAATATTCACACGCCGGCTATATAAGTACACATATAAAATGGTGAGTTTCAGGGGGGAAAAACAGTGTTTGAGCACGCAGTGAAGTGTAGCTCGCTGGCAGACAGTGAAAGAGTGAATGAGAGCAGAGGGGACGCTGGGATACCGGGACTCGAGGCTGATGCATTATGATGGACATGTCGCTGACTCTGTCTGCCACCACTGAAAGGGGGCTTCCAGGAACAGCACACTCACTTTAGAAAAGAGAAAGAGAGATGCTCCTGATAGTATATTCAGCTTCACTCCCTATTCCTGTAAGATGGAAAGGTGGGTTGCATCCGAAATCACATACTTCCTTACTACTGTATATAGCAGGAAAAACGTGAAAAGAATAGTGTGTCTGAATTAAAACTGCAGGCAAAAAGTTCCCGAATTACCTACTGTTTCTGGAGATATTCTGAAGTGTGCATCTAATGGACACTTTACTATCCCATGAGGCCTTGGGAGAAGATAACAGAGAAGCGACACAACTGACGTTGGTAGGTAACATGACAACAACAACCTGACAAATGCAGTGCATCCAGATTAAATTCATACCGCACACATTCATATTATATAGAACATACTTTTTATCGGTCGTGAAATAATTACATATTCAAAAAAAAGTACCTACTCAAAGAGTGTGTAATTTCAGATGCAGCCCTAGTGAAATAATTTCCAGGATTCCTCCATCAAAATCTTAATGATAAACAAGGAATGGTAGTTTCACAGCAGCACTAAAGGGCATGTTTGCTCTAATGTCTAGTGTTACTGAACATGGAAAGGTCAAAGAGGCTATTGTGACATTTCATTAGCAGTTCTGTTATTAGAATTCAGGATTTTAGGAACTAAGGTGGATCCTAGTGTTTCATATGAGGAAAATGCTGCACTATGCTATGTATGTATACATTTTTTAGACCAGGTGTTTCTTAATGAATAACCAGTTTCCATTTGACATTCTTAAGACTTTGAGCTAAACATCACCTTGAGATAATGAGAATCATATAGTAATGAGGTACACAAGGTCACTGAAAATGTGAACATATTTTAAAGATTCAGATATCATCATGTCCATATTTAGAGACTAATGCCTGATATCCAACAGATTCAATAGCAGCAGTGTTAGTGAGACGCAGACAGACTAGCTCTCCCTGAGTAGCGGTTAAGCTAGGACACAGCGGGGTCGATGGCGTGCAGACTCCAGCACTGCAACACAAGTGTGAATAGCCTAGTGAGCCTGTTGTGTAACGGGGGCTCTGAGCTGCAGTCTCAAACACGGCAGGACGTACACACACACATGCATTAGCCCTGCTCCTCGAATTCCTGCTGTGAGTCAGGAAGTGCATTGGCACACTCACTTTGAGTTCATTACAGAGGAAGCAGCTGAAGTACTCTTACTGTATATGCTAATTACTTAGGGTTTGCTTGGAATATACCGTACTAGACTTTTTGGGCTTTTTATTTATTTTGCAGTATTGTGCAGTGTGTCTTTATGCATGGAATAAACAGATGTGCTTGTGAAAATCTGCAGTATACAGCAAAGTATGCACAGAATACTATATCCCACAATGCTTCACCTTTCATTTCAAGAGTGACGAATGAAACAGAAGTGAGTTCAGACACAAATTTGAACATCTTAGATGTTATTATTTTAACAGAATCTATTCAAAATAGGATTAAGGATGGAAAATAACATTTATTTTGAAGATAAATGAACGACACTCCACTCACTAAATTAAAAATGCAATAAGAGGTCATTGTGAAAACAACAGTTTTGAACTGTATATACTTACAGATAGGAATGCATGCTGTGCCGCATTTTATTTGTATTATTAAAAATGTATTATCATATATTATTATTATTATATTATTATTCTGTAGTATGTTAATTTTCCATTCCAGACATAGCCTTATTGAAAGTAAGGCTTATTTATTTAATTTATTTACATACTCATTTATTCATTTTTACAGAAATGTAAATGTATACTATTTAATAAAGTACTATAAAAATGTATTTTTAACTACACTGGATGATACCTTGTAAGCCAGTGTTGCGCTATTGACACTGGATGTTAAAAATGGATATCTGATAAACCATAATAGAGCCATTTTAACTAATTACAGCCAAAATGAGAGGTGTGAGAGACCATGATTATGATGAGCATAACCTAGTCTACTGTTAATATTGCTTTCTTCAATTATAGTTTGCTCTATTACGAGCTCTCTTGCGGCGACAAAGGTTCATTCACTGCACAGATAAAGCACTGGACAGAAAATCCTGTGCTAATTTTAGAGTCACTTCTCGTCTTCCACATTTGCACTTTAATTTCAATTTAATGAGTTCACTTCCCTCCATATCCATCCCTTTATGAAAAATATTTGCATATGGTCATCAATTATTTCAAATGTGCCTTGGTTCCCATAATCTTTGAGGGTGATTTTGCATACATGTTACATGAAAAACTGATCTGACTCCAACATTCATACGCATTTCCTCTTTGAATGTAATGTCTGTTTTTCACAGCTACTAGCTTTACTCTGTTTTGGGTTGCTTTACGGTTCAATGACTGCAAAATATTTGCCTGCTGGACACAGTTGTAGTTAAGCAAAGGCCGGTGTTCAGATCCCAAAGCGAAAGCGTGCTCCTCATGACTGCTGTCTCTCCAGTGTCCTGCCACTGAGGCTGTTATAATGATCGACTGTCAAACTGATGACGCAGCTTACCGGCATCTCAAGAGGTGGAAATGAATATTTAATGCCCTCTGCTATGTGGCCGCATTGTGGAATGGAACTGTTTGCTGTTAAGTGTTACGGGCCTATTATGTGTCATTAGGTGCAGGACTCTCTCTCCTCATTGTGTTCTTGTCTCCCTGGAGAATTTCATTCTTTTCCTCCTCCCATCAATCTGAGCATCCTATATGTGCCTTCAACATCTCCGAATGTTCCATTCGTCTGGCAGATCTGCGATTGATTGTTCTTTTCTCTGTTCCTTCCTTCTCCTCACACCATCTTCTTTCTTGTGCTTGCTTGTTGATAAATGTTCAACATTTCGCTGTTTATTTCTCTACCTTCTTTCTCTCCCTTTATCTACTTCTCATCCTTAGCTTCTTTTCTCTCATCAATGATTCCTGTTTGCCTTGTTTTCTCTGTCTGGACGTATCTCCTCCTCTCCCTCTCTCTCCGTAATGGATTTTTCTCTGTCGGTAGGGCCTCTGTTACTCCTGAAGAGACTGCAGAAGACATGCTCTGTGGAAATGACTGGAAATTGATTTTCAGTGCAGGCTTGAGCACAGCCAGCTATTAAACGGGAACAGGATCCCTCATTAACATGAAACCTGAGGAAGTTAATGTGGAGCGAACTCTGCACGAGCAGGCAAAGGCGAGCTGCTCTGCTCGGCGTGATTGCAGAATATTGTGTTTGTGGCGCTGAGAGTGAGTTTAGTGCGTCTGCTCGTGTTGAGCGGTTTATGTCTGAACGAGAAGCTTTTACGCAAGAATTTACCTTCCGTGCAGTTAACACTCATGTTCTGTGGGGTCTGAGAGAGCCCACGGCATTTTAACTGCTCATAAGTATCAGCTTGACACCTCATGGCTTTTCCTAATCATATGAGAAATTATTAGACAAAATTATAACTTACAGGGATAGTTCGGCCTAAAATTCACACCATCATGTCATCCTGAACCTTTATCCCTTCCTTTCTTATGCATAAGAACCAAAGATATTTTGAAAAATGCTGGTAACTTGTTTTGGTTACCATTAACTTCCATTGTTAGGAAGAAAAAAAAAATCTTAAAATATCTTCTGTTATGTTCCACAGAAGAAAGTACAGGTTTGGAATGACAAGAGGATAAATAGGATAATTTTAATCTCTGGGTGAACTATCCCTTTAATATTCATTGCACATCCTCAATGGAAAACTGATCAACAGAAACAGAAACATCAATATACTGTAGTAGATAACATTTCTGGGAAGTGTATATTTTGATATAACAGGTTTTTAAACAGTTTTTACAGTTGTTAAAGTTAATGTGTACATTAATGAAATTTTACATAACATAAATAACATTTTATTTTACATTCACCAAATTGGATAATACATGAGATTAATTCTGATAATTTAATTTAATTTAATTTAATTTTGTCATAATATCTCAGATACACTTTAAATTTAGCATACTTAAAAAAAAAAATAAAAAAACTTTTTTTAAAGTTAATACTTAAGAAATTTGCTTTATAATTTCAGTGCAAAAGGCAATTTTTTTTGTAAATTTTGAAAACAATTATTAAATATTTTTGTCTTTATAACACCAAAAATAATGTTTTACACATAAATATTTTGATTTATTAAATCATATAATTGCCTTTATATGTGGGTCTCTCACAAGAGGACATCATATATGAGTTTAAAACCCCTGATTCAAATCTTATATTACATTATATTTTTACATTTATTAAAACATAATTATATTTTATTTCTTATAATAATATTTGTCTAGGTTTTGATTAGTTCAATGAAACATACAGTAATAAGGTATTTACAAAAGAAAATAAATAATAATATGCCATTATTATTGTCACACATACAGCACTGATGTAGAGTGTTAGGGTTAGAGAAAGCATGAGTGTTAGAGAAAGCAGTGTTAGAGTGTTATTTTATTACTGTTAGAGAAAGCATGAGTGTGCTTCCTTGTTTTTGTGCGTTTATCAAATAACTAACCCTCTCTGTAATTTGATTTGGCCAAAGAAAAGCATCTGCATCGAGAGAGGCAGATAGAGAGAGTGGTCAAGCGAGAGATATGGAGAGACTACACAGAAGCATTTATAATTGGCACTGTTCCCCCATCTGATAACACACAGCCTGAATCAACAATAACAAACATAATGGCTTTCTGCGCACTGTTATTCTCGCCATCGTCTGAATTACATGCGATCGGCCCCTTCCCCTTCTTTCCCTCTTCCTCATGTACCCAATTTGTGTTTTTTTCTTTAATTTCGTGCCTAGCGGCTGAGTCATGATTAGACTGTGGCGAGGCTATTGTTAGCCGCAGGAGGGGCTCATGTACCACGCTGCTGTCTCCATGCCAACACACACTCCACGGCTACAACAAGCAGCCAGGAGATCACTGTGGATGCTTTCTGATGATGAACCTCAGGGGCCCCCAACCCCCTCGCTGTGCCACATTAATGGACAAATTTCATCAAATGCCTCGTGTGTTTATGTTTTCCCTCACAGTGGCCCGGCATAAATCTGCAATGCTGATGTCTCGGCTCAGAGAGGGGAGCTCTGGGTGCATGGCGTCTCTTAAATACAACCCTGCTTAAGTATTCATTGCCGTGATATATGCATATTGGAACGCAGTTTGCCAATTAGACCTGCGACTGTTCTTTAGGGGGGTAATAAAACCTGCAGCTCGTGCGCCTGTAGCGTCCATAGTTCGGCTGATTGAAGATCAGGTGGCGCTGGGGGGTGTTGGGTTGAGGTTGTCAAGCTTTTATTTTGCCATCCGTCACTCGGCCACCGATCAATAGCCCTCTTTAGACCCCTCTGGTCACAGGTTGCGCTTTTTAGGTTTGGAATCCCAAACCGAACCCCAAGTGACGGCAATGCCACATGTCAGCCTTCCTATGGTTGGGTTTGAGAGCATGTGGCTGGTACGGAGGTAACAACAAAGCATCCATGTGATAAATATGTAATGGATTGGCTAAAGAGGAGTGATGCATCATGGGATGTGAAGTAATGTGCAATTGATGCGATTAGAATAGATCATCCACGCGCTGGCACGTGGGGGAGGAAGACGCACGACCCCCACCGTCCGACAGATGAGGGGTCCCGCAGCCATCCTTCTCAGTAAATGAGAAGATATTATTGCTGTAGATTGATATCAGAGGGGGAGGCAGAGATGAGACAGAACAGCCTTATTCATTAAGCTCTCACAACAGACTTCATCTGTTTGGTGTGGCAGTTGATACAAATTGTGTCACAGTCAAGTAGCAAAATGGTATGTTTGTGTAACAGGAGCAGACAGGTTCACATCAGTAATTTAATATACGGTCCATGTGCACGTGAAAGCCACAGAGACATACCTCATCATTTATGTCCTGTTAGAAGATTACAAGTAGCTGAATGTCAGAGAACAGAAAATTATGCAAAGGCTTAATGACCAAAATCTAGAAAACACAGCACAGGCTGAACATCTTAAAGGGACACTACACTCAAAATCAATAAAAAAAAAAAAAAATATATATATATATACATGTATACAGTGCCGTGAAAAGGGTTTTGCTCCCTCCCGGTGTTTTATTTTTTTTTTTGTGTGTTGATTTTTTTGCATGTTTGTCACACTTAAAAGATTCAGATCATCAAACAAATTTTAATATTACACAAAGATAATGCAAGTAAATATAAAATGCAGTTTATAAATGATGATTTCATTTATTAAGGGAAAAAAACGGTCCAAACCTACCTAGCCCTACGTGAAAAATTAATTGCCCCCTCCTGTTAACTCATGAATGAACTGTGATTAACCACATTATTTTAGAAAGCTGAGTTAAATTTCACTAGCCAAACTCAGGCCTGATTACTGCCAGACCTGCTGAATCAAGAAATCACTTAAATAGAACCTGTCTGACAAAGTAAAGCATGCTTAAAGAGCAACGCATCATGCCGCAATCTAAAGAAATTCAAGAACAGATGAGAAACAAAATTGGTTATAAAGCCATTTCTAAGGCTTTGGGACTCCAGCGAACCATGGTCAGAGGCTTTAACTTGGAACAGTGGTGAACCTTCCCAGGAGTGGCCATCCTACCAAAATTACTCCAAGAGCACAATGACAACTCATCCAGGAGGTCATAAAAGAACCCAGAACAACATCTAAAAACTGCAGGCCTCAATTAAGGTCAGTGTTCATGATTCAACAATAAGAAAGAGACTGGGCAAAAATGGCATCCATGAGAGAGTTCCAAGGCAAAAGTCATTGCTGACCAAAAAGAACACAAAGGCTCGTCTCACATTTGCCAAAAAATATCTTGATTATCCCCAAGACTTTTGGGCAAATATTCTGTGGACTGATGAGACAAAAGTTGAACTTTTTGGAAGGTGTGTGTCCCGTTACACTGAAAAAAATGACTCATTGAATTTACTACATTTTTTTAAGGTAAGTGGTTGCAATCAATTTATTTTAGCTACATTTAAATAAACTAATTTAGTTGGCTAACTTTCAACTGAATTTGTTTATTTAAATGTAGCTAAAATAAATTGATTGCAACCCCTTACCTTAAAAAAAAAAATTAGTAAATACGAGTCATTTTTTTCAGTGTACATCTGGCGTAAAACCAACTCAGCATTTCATAAAAAGAACATCGTACCAACAGTCGAACATGGTGGTGGTAGTGTGATGGTCTGAAGCTGCTTTGCAGCTTCAGAACCTGGACGACTTGCCATAATTGATAGAACCATGAATTCTGCACTCTATCAGAAAATCCTGAAGGAGAATGTCTGGCCGTCAGTTTGTGACCTCAAGCTCAAGTGCACTTGGGTTATGCAGCAGGAAAATGATCCGAAACTCACCAGCAAGTCCACCTCTAAATGGCTCAAGAAAAACAAAATTAAGGTTTTGGAGTGGCCAAGTCAAAGTCTAGGCTGTGGCATGACCTTAAACAGTCCATTCATTCTCGAAAACCCTTCAATGTGGCTGAATTAAAACAATTCTGAAAAGAAGAGTGGGCCAAAATTCCTCCACAGCGATGTGAAAGACTCATTGCCAGTTATCGCAAACACTTGATTGCCGTTGTTGCTGCCAAAGGTGGCACAACCAGTTATTAGATTTAGGTGGCAATTACTTTTTCACGTAGGACCAGGCAGGTTTGGACAGCTTTTTTCCCTTAATAAATGAAATCATTATTTCAAAACTGCATTTTGTATTTACTCGGGTTATCTTTGTGTAATATTAAAATTTGTTTGATGATCTGAATCTTTTTAAGTGTGACAAATATGCAAAAAAAAAAAAAAAAAAAAAAAAAGGAAGGGGGCAAAATCCTTTTCACGGCACTGTATATATATATATATATATATATATGTATATATATATATATATATATATATATATATATATATATATATATATATATAATTTCTTGTACAGGAAACACAACAATAGCCTATATGACTTGTGCATTATATTACAAGTGTAAGGAACTTTTCAGACATTTTTACTGAGAATCAGGCATATGAACATTTATAGTGATTTTATGATATTTTTTTGTTCTTTTTGTAGCTGACAGACATGGTCACAATGAACTGCACTTATTTGGGAAATAGTTGCATAAATATTTTTTAAAATTTTAGCATATGGATTTAAAATGATATGATAATAAATAAATTGCAGAATTTTAATTTTGAAGTGAACTAATCCAGTGTTGTTACTGTTTACTAAAACTTTGTTTTTTTTAGTCATTGAAATAAAGTGGAAATAAAATATTAGATCAAATATTAGACCTTAATAACTAATTGAAACAAATAAGTATACATTTTATAATTACTAAAACTATATGTAGAAAAAAGGACAAAAGCACATAACAAAATTACTGATACTTAAACTAAAATGAAAACAAAGACTGAAAATATTAAAATAGGAGCTAATTCAAAATATTATTAAATGGGATTGTTCACCCCAAAATGAAAATTCTGTCATCAATTATTCACCCTCAAGTTATTCTAAACCTTTATGAATGGGTAACCAAATATTAATATTAATTACCATAATATTTTTTTCCCATAATATGGACATCAACAGCTACCGTAAAGTGTTTGGCTACCCACATTCTTCCAAATAATGTATCCTCTTCTGTGTTAACCGGAAGAAAAAAATTCATACAGGTTTGGAACAACTTGAGGGCTAAATGATGACAGAAATTTGAATTTTTTGGATGAACTATCCCTTTAAATACTACAGTCGTGTATAAATATTATTAAAATAACACTAAACTAATCCCATTAGGCCTTTTAAATGTGTGATGTGCTTTTATAAACCAATGGAATCTGCTCAGTGGATACAGACTCTTATAATGCTTAATATTATGTTATGTTGCTCTAAACCAGTGGCTCTCAAACCTGCCCAAGAGTAGCCCCAGCCCTGCACATTTTGTATGTCTCCCTCATCTATCACACCTGATTCAACTCATCAGCGCATTAGTGGAGACTGCAAGACCTGAAGTGGGTGTGTCAGATATAGGGAAACATACAAAATGTGCAGTGCTTCATGGAGAGGTTTGAAAACCACTGCTCTAAACCATGGTACATTTTCAAAAAGCTACAGTATTTTCATATCACTGGAAGCCGCTTATTGCTGTAAAATACATTATATATAATCAATAGCAGCTCACTGCTGCATTGCATTCATATCAACAGCAAACCATACTGCACAAACTGAACCCCAGACCCCTCTTTTCAAAACAAGTTGAGTGTGGTGCATTGGTACAAGACATGTTTAATTTATTTATTTATTTATTTTTATTTATTTATTTATTTTCACAGAACTGGCCAGGAATATCTCCTCCTGTCCATAACCTGCCCTCATGCAAAACAGAATGATGTCCTTCGCTGTTGCGTATAATGTCAACAGGATGTAAGAACTCACCCACCGCAATGCCAGCAAACCAATTCTAAAAAGGTTAATTAAATCAGAGTGCTTAATTCATTGTAATTAACCGGCTGGTTGGAATGACCGGAAAGTACTCGTCGTGTTTCATCAGAGGAGAAAAATGAGGGAACGGTGAAAAAGAGAAAAACCTTAAGTGGGCACAAAGTGGCCAAATCATTCAGTGGCGAGCAGCATGGCAGACTGTTGGCACGTCAGAGTTATGAAGAGGAAGAGGAGGAGGAGGAGGAGGGGGGGTGTACATAAGGGATAAATTGGTGCTTTTGAATGAGTATGGTGTATTTTAGCATTATAGCGTTTCCTTTGTGCATACAAACATAATTACCTCCCTACAAAGCAGGGTAGCAAACAGGGAGTCTTCTTTCAAGACAGCCACATTAAAAGGCAAAGCACATCAGCAGAAGTGAGCTCGCAACAGCAGCCCCCACAAAATGAACCCTGCCAGGGATCTCTCTCTCTCTCTCTCGCTCTCTCTGTTTTTCTCCCCATCTATTCTACCCCAGCAACCCTATTCCTCCCTCTCTCGGTCCTTTTTTCATGCTCTACAGATTATCATAAGTCGCTACAGTGGAGTTCTGGTGTGAACACACCACTTGACCTCCGAAGCCTTTCATCCTCTCTTGTAGTCCAAACAAACCATGCCCTTCTCTCATTCCGAGAGCCTCCGACGTTCTCCACCCATAAAAGGAAACAAAATCAGCAGCCAAGGACAAGGAGGATTCAAACAAATCTGATTCAGCATACTTCAAGCTGTCATTTTTCCACCCTGACTATGTAAGCTAGCAGATGTGACCGCACATGATGCGGGCTCTGAGATGTGTGGAAATATCAGGCATCAAAAAACTGTTTGCATTGTGTACTGATACTAAAATGTGCAGTGCTACAATAAAATGTTGAAAAATTCACTAGACTAGTGTTCAAATTTGGGGTTAGTAAGAAATTAATACTTTAATTCAGCAAGGACGTATTATATTAATTAAAATGTTATGTTAGTTCTCAGTGAAAGTTTGCAGTGAAACAGACTAAATTACCATGATTTTAACGGTAAAAAACTGTGAAAATGCTACAGTAAAAACCTGTTAAATGGTTAACAGTAAGTTCCCCTAATATATACGGTGAAAAACTGTAATAGACATTTCAGACAATTTTACGGTAAAATAGCGTTTTTGGAAGAGAAGAAGAATGTATTTACAGGGAAAAACCGTAAATTGACGTTCCCAGAATTCCCTGCGTTGCATTACAAATTGGATGTTTTTTCTTTGAAATAACTATGTTTCTTCTTAGATTTTTGTTATCAGTTATGTATATTAGGGTTGTATGTTACATCTAATGTTGTTAAATTTATGTTTATTGCATATTTCAGTTTAATGAGTCTCACCATGAAGGTGTTTAGTATTTGTGTGAATGACACTGTGCATCTTCTATATGTTATTATTTAAAAGCTGCTTGTGATGGGCTTTGGTTCATCATGTGACTTTCTCATCACCACCTGCAGTTGATGTTTATCAGTGTATTTCAAAGGTACAAAACAGACTTCAGTACTTCTATTGGTTGGTATATTAACATTATATCAGTTAATGAAATTACGGTTTTTAACTGTAAATTTAAGTTAAAACCGTAAAACCTAAAATGCTGCTACCGTATTTTTTTTTACAGTAGAATTCTGGAAACCACAGCTTCCGGTTTTTTACAATAAATTTTACGGATTTTTTTACAGTGTACATTTTCACAATATTGTTTTTACTGTATTTTCAATCAAATAAATACAGCCTTTGAGAGTAAGAGACATCTTTAAAAAACATTTTTTTTTTTTTTTTTTTAAATCTTACCAACTCCAAACTTGTTAACATTCAGTTACCTGAATGAAAAAGTACAGAAAACAGAACATCAGGAATCTGTACTATTGCAAGAAAGAAAAAAAGCTGACATGTGAGATGTATTAAATATTTTTTTTAAAATATTTATAATTTGGTAAAACTGTATAATTCATTAATTTATCTACTAGTCAGAGATGTTTACCTAAATTAAAATCATTTGCTCTCTTTGCATGGCTTTACTTTAATTAGCACTGCAGGTCCTCAAGTATGAAACGTCATATTTTTGTAAATCGATGAGAACCACATTAGAAGAAAGAAAATCTACCTCTGTATGTTGTCTTTATATGCACATATATTCCACTACATTCAGTGCAGTCTCATCTAAATCAATTTGCTGAACCCAACATTTAAAATATACTGACATTAAATTATTGAATACATTGACAACCCTAGTTTTATTTAATCCATTGCCAGAGGTGGGTAGTAACGAGTTACATTTACTTCGTTACATTTACTTGAGTAAATTTTTTGGGTAACTAATACTTTTAGAGTATATTTAAAAATGGGTACTTTTACTCTTACTCAAGTACATTTTTAGTGAAAAAACGGTACTTTTACTTCGTTACTGTGGGCGACGCTCCTCTCGTTACCTTAATCTAATACAAGTTAAAAATCCTTCAATTTATTCCAAACGCGCCGTCTGCTTTTTCTCTGGGCAATGAGCGATGCCCGTTCGCAAATGATTCACTCTTTTGAGTCAATTCTGTTCGAAGGCTTGATCAAACCAGTTGGCAAACCAGTGAATCGGTTCGTGAATCAGTTTGAATGATTCGTTCAGTTCTGCCGCACGCGCTGATCGTCTGAAGCGGTTCTCACTGAAGAGTTGTAACATCAAGAGCGCTGAAGACGTGGCTTTGGATCTACAGTCAGTTGAAAGCAAATCTGCAAAGGCTATGGTTTGCTAGCTATGAAGATCTTTATTAGATGAACACCGCGTGTGCTGTCGGTTCCACAGGTATAGATTCAATTACAGTACACGATACCACTGTGACATTACCAGTTTGTTGTACATGTACCTTACACATTAAATACAATGTATAATTTATTCATTAAATAAGCTGTCACAGAGTATGAAATGAACACCCAAACCCGCGTTAGTTCCAGGAGGAATGCCTTTGCCTAGACACAATTAATATTGATATTTTCACAATATTTACGCTTGCAGAAATAAAGGCTACATTTGTTTACATTTTGCAGAACAGACGGAAGAAGATTTGTTTCGTTATGTTCAGATGTTCTGTAGTGGTCATGTAAGGAGTTTTCACTCTTCTCCGTGTCAGAGGTTATATACATACACATTTATAATACATAATTAATATACATTAAAATATAATTTAATTAAATTCAGTGATGCAAATCAGAATTTTTATCAGCTGTTACTCCAGTTTTCAGAGTCATATGATCCCTCAGAAATCATTCAGATATATTGATTTATTATCAGTTGTTGAAGAAAAAAAAAAACAGCATCTGCTGGTTAGGTATGTTTTGAAGCTGGGATGATGGTTTATGCTGGTTTAAGCTGGTCATGTGCTGGTCATGTGCTGGTCATGCACATGTCCAGCTTAAACCAGCTAAGGATCAGCATAAACCAGCAAAGGACCAGCTTAAATCAGCTCAAACCAGCATCCCATGCTTCAAAACATACCTTACCAGCAAAAGCTGTTTTTTTCAACAGGGAACAGTTTTGCTGCTTAATATTTTTTGGAACCTGTGACATTTTGTTCAGGATTCTTTTATGAATAGAAAGCTATAAAAGAACAGCATTGATAATAAATCAGGCTGATAAAAATTCTGATTTGCATCACTGAAATAAATTACATAAAAAAAAAAAAAAAACATTAAAAGTATTTTGAATGGCAGTGTGTGTGTGTGTATATATATATATATATATAGAGAGAGAGAGAGAGAGAGAGAGAGAGAGAGAGATATTTAGATAAAATTTATATATCTAAATAAAAATAGACTATTTTCAGTATATGATCCAAAGTAACTAGTAACTAATTACTTGAGTAGTTTTTTTATCCGATACTTTTTTACTCTTACTCAAGTAATTATTCAGACTATTACTTTTACTTTTACTTGAGTAAATATTTCTTCAAGTACTTTTACTTTTACTTGAGTACAGTTTTTGGGTACTCTACCCACCTCTGTCCATTGCCCAAGGTTGTTTATTTATTGCCAGTTACAGTTTGATATCAGTATCAGAGGCTGGTACTCAGTTGTTAATTCTAGATCGCAATGAAGATGAAATAGAAATTTTGGTCTAAAGCTTTTAAGATTGTACTGTCCCATGTGTCTCCTCTATTGTGTTTCTCACAAACTGTGCTCAGATTTTGCAAAGATATGAAAGTCTGTGATCAAAATTCAATATAAATTATTTTTTACATCAATTTGTTTCTGCTAATTCCTTCAAGATTTAATCATCCAAGCTAAAAATTGCAGTGTTAGTGCACTATTTTCCTCTTTAAGGCGTCAGTAGATATTTTAAATCATCGCTTTAGGGTTTAAAATGATCCAGCTGTTCAGATGTAGGTTCATTGAAATGTACAGTACAACCATATACATCAGGCTATAATACATATTTCAATAGATGGGATTTAGATTGAAACCAAAGAGAGGAGATTTCAAGTCTCTTGATTGCTCAATCGTAACAAAATGAGCTGAACCCATGCGCTCTGCTGTCCTTCAAGCTGACCTTGTTAAAATATCAAAGGGAGATAGTCTCGACCTCGTTAGACACATGGATTCAATTAACATTGCACTTTTTCAAACGGACATCAGAGAAGAACTTAAGGGTCTTCAACACGACCTGAGCCAATGTCACACAGAGGTCCTACGAAAATAAGCAAGCGAAGGTTTTTTTGTGATGAAGGACCTTGTTGGGAAGCATCTAGGTGAGGAAGCACTGCGCATAACTTCACACAATCCAGACAGCGAATAGACTCGTTCCTTCAGTGTAGCCATCAATCTTTGTAATAGCTTATCTGTTTTTATTTCTCCCCCACATATTCAGTACACGGCTCGGAAGTTTTTTTAATGCATTTCTATTAGGGCACTATTTCAACATACAGTGCCCACTTTAAAGAGAGAGAAAAAAGAGCGAGAGAGTGAGCTTGCTGAGCCATGCGTGCCGCTCCAGCTGTGGGAAATAAAGAAAATTGATCTGACATTGATTTTCCATGCCTGGCTCACACTTTATTCTGGCACGGAGGTAAGGTGATGTGCGTTCCTGTGTGTGTGTGTGTGTGTGTGTGAAGGGTTTCCCTGGGGACGTGGGTCTGGTTGCTGAATCAGTATCCCTGTATTCACGTTCACACCGGCCGGTAATGGGGTTAAACGTATTTATACAGAACCACTGACCTGCATCCCGTCTCACTTGTTAAGGGCCGATTGAAACCTCAGCCACCTTTGTCTTCAACAGGATATGGGGGAATGGAAAATAAAAGATTCCTAACCAGACCTGATGAGTGCTTTTTCTCGCTGTCTCCCTTCTCAGTTCTCAGGGAAGAAAACCAAGGCACAACCGTGCGACTTAATACTAGCATCACTATTAATAATGGTGGCCATTATGCAAGCAAATGGACTGTCCCTTTGCTATTTACTCAGAGGAGATGGCGGCCTGATATTTTATGCTGATAAACTGGCAGTGGAACTTTGATTAGAAGCCGTGTGCCTTCTTTATCGTTTAATGAGAAAAGACTGCCGACTTTCTCCACTCTCTGCCTGTCTCTCTCTTTCATATTTCTTTACGTTCGGTCCTGCTCTGCCTCCCCCCATCCTGTCTGGGTTGCCATGACAATGGTGCGTCACCACGGCAACGGTGAGAGCTGACAGGTTGGTGTAAAAAGAGATACAGCGATCTGAGCATACCAGGCTGCACCCAGTAAGTATAGAAAGAGAGAGGGAAATGAGAGAGGTATGTTGAGGTGCTAGTTGGTTGTAAAAGACAGAAGAGGAGAGAGAAAAGAGATGAAGGGGAAGATAACTGACATCTGAAAGGGGGTAGGGTGCACTGAGTGTGCTCCCTTTTGAACTGGAGAGAATTTGAGAGTGCAGAACATGCTGAAACATCTGTCCAGCAACATCAGACAAGAGCTGCTGCTTCACTTTCACAACTCCATCCTGTCCTGCAAACCCTTTGGAAAAGGTTTATAGCTCAATATTATACATAAATGAGACCATAGTTGAATCACTATATGTCATTTTAAATCTATATTACTTTCTTCTGTTGAACATAATATATTTTTAAATAAAATACAATGAAAGTCAGTGGAGACCAAAACAACACTTCTCTCTCTCTCTCTTTCTCTCTCTGTCTCTCTCTCTCTTTATATGTATATATAAAGATTTTTTCATAGTTTAAATAATACAACAATTATTGGAAAATGTTTTACTATTTCAGGCTTTGTACTTCACAATTTTACATTTCATTCAGTGTTACTTGCTGTTTCTTTGTAATTAACTGTGAAATTTACAAGCAATTTCTGAGTGAAAATTGTTTTTACATTTTTTTTTTTTTTCAGTGTGGACCCCACTGACTTGTATGGACTGAGAATTTTCTACAGAAGAAAACAATTGGCTAGTTTGTAATGTCGAGGGTGAGTAAATGATGACAGTTTTCATGTTTGGGTGAACTATTCCTAACTTTGCTTGAGATTTATTTTTTAAAATATTTTATTTAAAAAATCATCTCGGTTATGTATGTAACCCTCTTTCCCTGAAGGAGGGAACGGAGATGTACGTTGGAACAGACCGACGAATTGAGGATCGCTTTGGGAGACCAATCTACTTCGAGTGTAAGAAAAACGAGCCATTGCACATTGGCATGCAATAATTGCAACAGCTGCTCTGCACTGCAACACGAGTATTTAATGACCAGCAGGTGCGTCGCATATTTCCTTTTCGAGGAGGAGCCGAGCTAGTGACCTGGCCGTACAGCGGAGGTACAACGACTGTGGCAACAGGACGTACGTCTCCGTTCCCTCCTTCAGTGAACGAGGGTTACATACGTAACCGAGACGTTCCCTTTCAGTCGGTCACGTTTGACATACGTCGGAACAGAACAACGAATTGGGGGTATCTACCAACACGCCACTGTCGCTGGCCCTTACAGCGCTCTGCTTGAGACTCCTGGAGTGCCTCCAACTATTGGAGTGGAAGTCAGGGCTCTAAGCAGAGAAGGTCAGTCACTGCTGTTCCGCAAGACCCACTCAGTGTGACTATTAGATTAAGGGAAGGGGTCACTGTGGAGCCCACATCCTGCCTGTAGGAAGGTGAAATGTGGCGGTTACACATATGGACTAGCCAATTAGGGTAGTATAACATATAGAAGTCTCTGGGGTGGTTCCAGCCTAGTTCTAGGGGGGAAAGCACACCAGCAGAGACGACAGAGCGGGCTCTGTTGAGGGAAAGACACGGGCTAGCCAGACTGGGTAGCCTTACCGTGGGGACTACGCATACAGGATCGCCAGAGGGACCACTATATGGACACCCAGCCTAACACAGTTTCCACAATGCAAATGAGTGTAGACCTGGCGTCAGACGCTCCACCACAGGGTGCCCCGTCTCTGAGAAAGCAGGTCCTTCCTCAGAGGAATGGGCCAAGGAGGGGCTGTCGCGAGGAGCATAAGTTCTGAGGGCCAAGTCTGGTTGGGCCAGTATGGCGCAAATAACAAGACCTGCTCTTCGTCCTCCCTGACTTTGCACAGTGTCTGTGCGAGAAGGCCCACTGGGGGAAACGCATATTTGCGAAGGCCCTGGGACCAGCTGTGTGCCAGTGCATCCATGCCGAGGGTGCCCTAGGTCAGGGAATAAAACAACTGGCAATGGGTGGAGTCCAGAGAGGCAAACAGGCAAACAGGAAGTGCAGGCTGTCAAGAGAGTTCATCGGCTGCACGATTAAGCACGCCAGGGATGTGAATGGCCCGAAGCAACCTCAGATGCTTCTGACTCCAGAGGAGGAGATAGTGGGAGAGCATGCGTCGGGAGCGTAGACCCCGTAGCGTAGACGTAGTTGATATGCCAATGCAGTTGAGTCCCAGTCCACAGACCCGACACTGCATGCCTCTGAAAAAGTTTCAGTGGGGCCCCTGTCCTGCCTCTGAACGAATTCAGGCAGTTCAACACTGACTGGACGCGCTTCTCTGTGAGTCACGCTGTCTGGTTGACCGTGTCCAACTCCATACCAAGAAAAGAGATCTTCTGCACAGGGGAGAGTTTGCTCTTTCCCGAAGTCTCGAACAGGCTGAGGTGACGGAGCACCATGTGCCTGTGTTCGCACAAATGGTCCCGAGACTGTGCCAGTATCAGCCAGTCGTTCTCTGAGTGGAACAATGGCTGCCTCTGCGACCTTCGTAAAGACGCGAGGCGACAGGGACAGCCCGAAGGGTAGGACCTTGTACTGATATGCCCGACCCTCGAACGCAAACCGTAGGAATGGCCTGTGTCAACGGAGAATCGAGACATGAAACTACGTGTCCTTCAGGTCGATCGCTGCAAACCAATCTCGGGGATAGATGCACTTGAAAATGCGTTTTTGCATTAACCCTCTGGGGTCTGAGGGTGTTTTGGGGGCCTGGAGAAGTTTCGCCATGCCCTGACATTTGTGCTTTTTTCAGTTACTTATAAAAATATAAATGGCTAAAGTCTAATAACACTGTAAACAGCACAAACTGGGCTATAATAATATGTTAGCAGCATTTATGTACATGATTGTGTTTTTGAGAAAGCAACGTTTATGCGTGGTTAGTGAAAAACTAAAATTTTGAAGTCACTGAAATAAGGCCATAAAACACATAAAGAAAATCTGTTTACAAGACTTTTGAGGACTGGATCTTGTAGCCTAGAGTTTTTGCTTCAAAATTATGTGAAAATCAGCTTGTTTACTCAGTCACAGAAAACAATATATTGATTTAAATTTTTAAAGACATGTTTTGTGATCGAAAGCCTATATGCGAGGGCGTCGCAATGGCCTTGAATATTAAGTGATTCTCCCCTGAGAGACAAAGAGCCCTCCCCTAATGGCCCATCAGTGTGACTGTGACTTTGAGGCAGGTAAGACAGAATGTGAGAAGATTGAAAAAATTTTTTTTTAATTATTTGTATTTTATTTACAACACAGTATAATCAAAACATACATAATGAAGGTCAAAGACACATTATTGTGCACACTGATCTAACCACAGAGATGTGAACAGACTTTGAGTCATTTCTGCAACAGATTCTGTTCAACAAGTGAAACAAGTAAATCATACCTGATATTTACTTGTTTTATTTACGTGTTTCTGCTTCTTTCCATGGATTCAAGAAGAAAAAACATAATCAGTAGTCAAGGAGCTTGTTTTACCATAGAGTATCAGTGTAGTTGAAAATCTGATGTTGGTACAGTGCTCTCAGAGGAAAACAATTTGAAGAGACTGAAAGTCAGCAGGATTCATCTGTGGTGCAGGTATCTGATTCAATAAAATACAAACAACCAAAATAAAAAAATTAAAAAAAACAAAAAAAAAAAACATTTGTGAACATGTTAATATCACGAGCATCTGTATATATGTAGCCATAGACTCACGCATGCTTTGTACTATCGTAAAAACAAAAACATTTTATATCTGAGAAACTAATTATTGTTTAGCACATTATTAAAATCTATTTTTGAACAGAGTAGGGTTTTAATAATAAACGTTCTAAACATACTTAGATTCGTAGCATTCATCAGGTTACAGTGTACATTCATATTACTTTTGTTTTATATAGAGCATGAAAACATCATAGCGCCTAAGAAATTTAAATACAGTGAATTGCCTACCATATTCAAAATGTTTTACTCAATTTCAAACATTGTAAAATCATACATGATGTTCAGGATGGCTATATGACTACAAAATCATAGTTGGGTTTTTCTCAAACTATAATTCCTGACTACAATGTTTGAAATTGAGTAAAACATTTTGAGAAGTAATTGTTATCATTTAGCATGCTATTAAAATATATTTGTGAACAGATTATTAATAATAAACATGGTCTAAACATTCTTAGATGCTTAGCATTTATCATGTTGTAGTTTGGGAAAAACCCAACTAGTAATGTGTTCAAGTTTATGTCACAATAACACGTTAACTAATGCAAAAAAGAAACATTACTTACTCATCAGATTGATCTTCTCTTCTGGATGAAATCTTGTTCTTCTTTTGAGGGAAATCCAGCCTTTACTCAGCTCGTCTTCTTGCAGAAACGAACAGTAGCCACGATGAATGATCTCCTCGCGCTTTGTTTATGTTGGGCGTTTCCATGCGCACGTGTCTCACGTGGATATTTACATATGAACGGCGCGAGCCGCGAGGGGGCAGGATTGCATTAAAGATAATGAGTTAGACGGGAAAGACTGAACATCGTGTTGGTTTCAAATGGATTACTTTATCACAGAATGTTTGTTTTCGATATGACTTACTTCATTTAAAAGTAGACACTTCAAGCTTTCTATAGATATAACTCCCATGTCTGTGTGTTGAGTATTTCCCGAGTTACAGTTCATTTTAGTGACGCGTTTCTAAAAGCAGCTCGCGGAGACGGAGAAGGCAGAGAGTGCACCCTGTTTGTTTTCTTTATTCTTCAAAAGCACAAAGTTTAGTTGTTATAATGAGTGTATACAAATAAAAGTAGACCCCTTACAGATTCGAATGGTGTATTGCTCTTATCTGTACGATCAAAAATGGAAGAGTAATTCAAGCTCATTTCGGCCTTATCAGGAAAATCTGCCACAAAACACGTATCCGCGTTTGTCGACCCCAGAGGGTTAACATCTTGAACAGGAGCTTGTGCAGGGCACGGTTCAAGGTTCGCAGGTCCAAGATTGGCCGTAACCCACCACTTTTCTTGGGCACAATGAAGTAGGGGCTGTAAAACTCTGCCTTCATATCGGCTGGAGGGACTGACTTGATCGCGTCCTTCGCCAGTAGGATGTAGATCTCTGTCCGTAAGACAGGGGCATCGCTGCTTCACACAGAGGTGAAGCGGATGCCCCTGAACTTGGGGGGACGCCGGGTGAACTGAATCGCATAGCCAAGTCTGATGGTACGGATGAGCCAGCGAGATGGGCTGGGGAGCGCTAGCCAGGCTCCCAGACACCATGCAAGTGGGACCAACGGAACCATAAACGTACCCAGGGTGGGGCAGCAAGGTGGAACACAGGGACTCAACACGGGAGGCACTGAGGCGGCCGGAAGTGGAGTCTGCATGCGCTGCGCAACACTTACCTGGTTCCAGAGTGGGGCAGAGGATGTGTGAGAAGGCCTGGTGGCGTCCTCGAACCACACACTGCTGCTTGCTGACGAAGAGAGAGGGGGAAGGGAGCGGCAAGGTGTCTTCAACACATCGCACACTGCAACCCGCGCCCTCTTGTGACCCAGAGATAGAGGAAATTGCTCTTTTTTTCAAATGTGGGTACCGCTGGACTCCGAGGAGCCCGCGGCATAACAAAAACAAAAGGAAACAAAAGATTCTCCACCCGGCCCTCCTCCAGGGGAGGGAGTGGTGCGGCCACCATCTCCCGAAGAGCAGATCCTCCCATCTCTGGGTCGCCCGTCTCAGGGCCGCTTACCCTTATGCTTGTCGCCTGGTTTGGCGGGGGCCTGGATGGGCTGGGCATTCCCCTTGTGGCCGGCCGCCTGCCGCCTAGGTGGAGGCTGCTGCTTAGGCTGAGCAGGGGTGGAGGCGGCCACAGGGGGGCCTGCAGGAGCGCCATGGCATGCAGGGCGGAAGTGGCTTCTCCACAAGGTGTGTAAGCCTTGCCCGCCAGAGAGGACGAGAACTTACATGTTCGGGAGGGGAGACGCAGATTACCCCGCCAAGAGGTAGCGGTCTTAGGACACAGTTGCATTGCCACAGACCGCTCCACTGGGGGGAGCTCAACGTACCCCTTAGCCGCCCTGCCATCGAGGGTAATGAGGGAGGAAGAAGGAACAGACTGGATTGGGGCAGAAAAAGGTGCCATCCACGATTTAGTCACCTCTTCATCCACCTCCGGAAAGAAAGGTACTGGGACGGAGTGCTGAGAACCAGCACGGGCCGCCCCAAGAAACCAATTGTCCAGCTGCGAGGGCTTGGGACACGGTGGAGGGTTCCACTCGAGCCCGACACTCGTGGTGGCCCGGGAAAGCATAGCAGTCATCTCTGGGTCAGACTCAGGCAACGCTGCCACACCCGAAGGGGGCAACGCAGCTGAATCTTCATCTGGGGAGCCCCAAAAGTGATGAATGGTACCGCACGAGGCGGATCTGCATGCCCTCTTGGAAGCTCCATTGGTTGCAGTGTCATGAGGAGTGAGGAGCCCGTGGAGATTGACTCAGTGGGGTATTCCTCACTGTAACCCTCAGGTCACCTAGGTTATTAACCGAAGCAGGTTTCCTTTGAGCTGGCCCAGAAGAAGGACTAGATCGGGAAATATATGAAGGGGCTCCAGTCTCTTCCAGATACTGTATCCAGTAGTGCTGAAATGCACAGGGAAATGGCCGCGGCTTCACAACAGTCGAATAGTGCAAGTCTGTTGTGAGCACTCACCCTCTCATTGAAGATGCAGCTCTCAGCTGTATAAACAACAATCTCATTGAAGGTGCCCTCTCCAGCGAGCTGTGAGAACAGCTATTTTTGCTCTCTTGTGAGATCGCGACCACCACACCCGCACCAAACACGCAGAGGCTCCTTCCTAAACGAGCATCTCATCTTCCACCACTTTTGAAGAAAAAAAACAAAAAAAACAAGCAGGAACAGCACGTGTTCGGCTCCGAAGTGAAAAGCAAATATGCGACACACCTGCTGCTCATTAAATACTCGCGCTGCAGCGCAGAACAGCTGTTGCAATTGCAGGATATCAGAGAGTGAATCAGACAAATTAAGATTTGATCGGATTGGTGTTGAACAACCCAAAGAGCCAAATTCCACAGAGGGGCCCCAAGGCTGCAACAGGATTCCATAAATCAGATTCCTAGGTCCAGCCTGTCTGAAGAAAACCTTACCAACAAGCCTCTTTCACAGAACAGCTTGCAACATTAAAACAAAAGGAACACTTACTGATAATTCCAATTCAGGAAGGAGACTGTCAAATTTGGGGCAAGTAATCAAGACTGATGGTCAAAGAGATGGCCATCACATGTGTTCCACGATAGAAATCACGAGCTTCTTTTCTCCACATAGAAGACAAAGAACCCGACTGAAATTCCTTCCAAACCCCTTTTAACCTTTTTGTTCTATGCAGAACTACACCCAGAGACTTTCTTTTTCATATGCACCAAAATCATCTTAAAAGGACTTATGAGCAACTAATGAACTCCATATTATGTATGTAACCCACACAAATGACGATCATGTTTTAATCACATATTATGTATGTCTTTTTAATAAATAGGGAATATCTTAAGAGTTAATATTCATGTTTGGTATGTATGAGTTTGAAAAATCATGCTTTAAATGTTTCTTCCAATCAATTCTTTGTCAAATGTACCATAGTCTTGTTATAGAAATCATGTCCAAAATTATACTTTGCAAGAGCGGGAAAATTCGGACCATGTGACTGATACAGGATTTATGATGGGGAAGAAACAGAGCAACACCCCTAGGCTAAGATAATTTCTAACTGGTCAAGACGTCCAGATAGGACGGTCTGAAAGCCGAGTTTAAATACTCAGGACACCATCAAATTATGCTTTTTCGTCATTGTTCTTGCTTTGTACATTCAGCCATGCTTTTTGCCACTGCTGTTTGTCCGTGAATTCTTTGAGCGGCATTCCAGCGTGCTCTGGCCTACATGCCAGCTGCTACCACAATGAGAAGAAAAACCACCTAGTCTCGTTACATCCTTTTATTCTTTTACTTTAATTTCTTGTCTTTCCGTGAGAGTTTCGTTAAGTTTGCCGCAAAGTCCAGCTCCGACTGCACCCGCCCCAAACTTCAACCAAACCAACTCCGCATCAAGTGCCAACGCCCAAGACTTTACTACGAAAGACCACTGACCTCAGCCAATCCGCAACCTCGGGAAAACCCCTTTCTGCAAGAGACAACAAAAGGGAATCCCTTAACATTAAGGCAACACAAGCAAGTACAACCTCCAGATTCTCGCTGAGCTGGTGTATTTAATATAAATTTTAGCCTCATTGAGAAACTCAATGCGAGGGTTGATTAAGTGATTGATGGTTGTTCAGGTCTATGCAGTTGCACATTGCTGTAAACTTGGGATTTCACATTTTCATTCTTTAAACTCATTCTTTCCTCACTTTCTCTCTTTCTGCAACTTGTATGAATGTGTGAATGCGTGTGTTCATGTGTTAGATTAGTTTACATGTCTTAGATTTATATAAATAAAATCTTATTTATATTGAAAAGAGAAGTATCTTGTGTTTTGTGCTTACAAGTTAATGTCTTAATCTGTCGATCTTGTTACTGTGCTATTAATTAGTGTTTTCACTATATTTTGGATTTTAATATCCAGTGCAGAGTTGATGTTATACAGCTCGTTCAGTGAATCACAGGTTGATTCAGCGATCAGCTGTAAAACAACGATTCTGTTCAAATTCCCTATAAAATCATAAATGATTCCCTTTGAGCTAAATTGACTTTGTTTCCCTTATTCACCTATTACCCCTTACACAATTATCGTATGCCAATGTGCACTGGCTCGTTTTTCTTACACTCAAAGTAGACTGGTCTCCCAAAGCGATCCCCAATTCGTCGGTCTGTTCCGACTTACATCGAACGTGACCGACTGAAAGGGAACCAAATTTCTGTCATGAAACTCAAGAAGGCGTAGTCCAATAGGGCAAACTCAACCTGACATAATTACATCATCACATGGCGCAGCTGATTGGTTTTCTTTGTATCAGCAGCCAATGAGCTCGCTGCTCAGCATTCAAATATGTGGCTAGCGCTTGCTGTAGCAGTTGCAGCAAGCTTCAGCAGCCCTCCACCTTCCCCAGCTCCACCTGTTTAGATCTGCTAAGGGGTGATTTATGTATGCTATATGGGGGTTATTTCATACATGCAGGTGCATCTCAATAAATTAGAATGTCGTGGAAAAGTTCATTTATTTCAGTAATTCAACTCAAATTGTGAAACTTGTGTATTAAATAAATTCAATGCACACAGACTGAAGTAGTTTAAGTCTTTGGTTCTTTTAATTGTGATGATTTTGGCTCACATTTAACAAACCCAAGTGAATTGTTGGCCTTCTGGAAAGTATGTTCATTTACTGTATATGTACTCAATACTTGGCAGGGGCTCCTTTTGCTTTAATTACTGCCTCAATTCGGCGTGGCATGGAGGTGATAAGTTTGTGGCACTGCTGAGGTGGTATGGAAGCCCAGGTTTCTTTGACAGTGGCCTTCAGCTCATCTGCATTTTTTGGTCTCTTGTTTCTCAATTTCCTCTTGACAATACCCCATAGATTCTTTATGGGGTTCAGGTCTGGTGAGTTTGCTGGCCAGTCAAGCACACCAACACCATGGTCATTTAGCCAACTTTTGGTGCTTTTGGCAGTGTGGGCAGGTGCCAAATCCTGCTGGAAAATGAAATCAGCATCTTTAAAAAGCTGGTCAGCAGAAGGAAGCATGAAGTGCTCCAAAATTTCTTGGTAAACGGGTGCAGTGACTTTGGTTTTCAAAAAACACAATGGACCAACACCAGCAGATGACATTGCACCCCAAATCATCACAGACTGTGGAAACTTAACACTGGACTTCACGCAACTTGGGCTATGAGCTTCTCCACCCTTCCTACATACTCTAGGACCTTGGTTTCCAAATGAAATACAAAACTTGCTCTCATCTGAAAAGAGGACTTTGGACCACTGGGCAACAGTCCAGTTCTTCTTCTCCTTAGCCCAGTTAAGACGCCTCTGACATTGTCTGTGCTTCAGGAGTGGCTTAACAAGAGGAATACAACAACTGTAGTCAAATTCCTTGACACGTCTGTGTGTGGTGGCTCTTGATGCCTTGACCCCAGCCTCAGTACATTCCTTGTGAAGTTCACCCAAATTCTTGAATCGATTTTGCTTGACAATCCTCATAAGGCTGCGGTTCTCTCGGTTGGTTGTGCATCTTTTTCTTCCACACTTTTTCCTTCCACTCAACTTTCTGTTAACATGCTTGGATACAGCACTCTGTGAACAGCCAGCTTCATTGACAATGAATGTTTGTGGCTTACCCTCCTTGTGAAGGGTGTCAATGATTGTCTTCTGGACAACTGTCAGATCAGCAGTCTTCCCCATGATTGTGTAGCCTAGTGAACCAAACTGAGAGAGCATTTTGAAGGCTCAGGAAACCTTTGCAGGTGTTTTGAGTTGATTAGCTGATTGGCATATCACCATATTCTAATTTGTTGAGATAGTGAATTGGTGGGTTTTTGTTAAATATGAGCCAAAATCATCACAATTAAAAGAGCCAAAGACTTAAACTACTTCAGTGTGTGTGCACTGAATTTATTTAATACACGAGTTTCACAATTTGAGTTGAATTACTGAAATAAATGTAAACTTTTCCACGACATTCTAATTTATTGAGATGCACCTGTATGTTCAGCAGCAGTACTGCTCACAGCAGCATGTTGTGGATGTATTGGCAGTAGCATGTCTCGGTACTTGCTCTGCCGCAGCAGCAGCAGCAGCGCAGCAGATCTATTCTGCCAAGACCAAACATCTTAACATTGTCATGTACATTACCATGCCGATGTCTCAGAGAGTTGTCATAGTAGAAATAAGACTATTGTTGAAATACAATACGATTATAGTGCTATAAAATGAATGTGGATAGTATAGCTCAAATGATTTGGTCTTTTGATGAATTAGATGAGAGATCATATTGATATCCGGCATTTGCAACCCAGGCTCATTGGAAATATGTGCATTTCTGCAACACCGTTATTATGTACCTTACTGCACATTTTGAGGCCTTTTCAGAGTGAAATGTGCAGTGAGTGGTGCTAAAATGTGGGTTCAATACGTGACCCTGGCACGTTTTTGTTATGTTGATATGCATGTTTTGTTGTGTTTTTATTATATTGCTTCAGGTACATATTGCGGTGGTTCATAATTCAAATATCCGGGGAGTGCCGCTAAAAGTTAATGTTTTATCATGCTGGAAATATTCCCTACACCAAACCCAACCCTAAACCTACCTGATAGTGTTAACAAATGCAAAACTGATAAAAAAAAAAAAAAAAAACGCATTCGCTGATGCAACCATGCCATTGTAATTTCCTTATATGCAGGTTTTAACTGTTTTCTGGAACCATGTGTTTTAACTGTTTTGTGGATTCATACCAGAGCTCTTCAGCTATAAAAGTCTAACTCCATACTGTGTGAGCTACCGAGCAAACCCACTGAATATGAAAACCCATACACATGAAGCTGGATATGTGACGCTAACGTTCAAAAGTATCAGTTTTCAAATTTCGCAGCATGTTAAAATTGTTCTGAATTCATATCATGATATTGCTCAAGTAATTGTGTGAAAATTAGGCTTTATTAATCAAAACTGTGGACCTGCAAATCATACTTTGTGTGAAAAGAAATAAAAGTTGTCAGAGTTTTACTGCCTCTAGTGTTTATTTCAACTGGAAACTGCAGCGATTTGTATGTATAGGTACATTTTTTCAGTTTTACAGAAATGTATTGAGAGGCATGTATTTCCAATGAGCCTATGTTGGACATTTGACTGCAGACTTTGGTATAAATCGGAGCACAGTTAGAGAAAGTGTTAAGGTCTGTTCTGAAACTATGTAGAGGAAACATCTGAGATAACCAGGACCTTTTCCTTAGGAGATAATTCTGGGAACCAGGACACAACAGGTTGCTCTGTCATTGTGAAGCTACTCTTAAAAACTAGTTAATATATATACAAATATATAAATATCTAATTATTTTATAACTTAAATCTGAAGATTTTTTTTTCTTGTATAAAAAACATTTTTAATGAATAACTTGTCAAACTTGAATTGATAAATGTACACTAAATACAAGTAGAATACATACTAATTTATGTGACTGAAACATGAAAGCATAGCAATGAATAAAACCAAACTAAGCACTTCTTTATATAAAATAAACTACAAAGAGAGACCATTTAGGACAAACCAGTTCATTTACATAGATGCATCTGACAGATGCTTTTATCCAAAGCACTATTCTTGTTTAAAGGGGTCATATGACGTTGCTAAAAATTTGGTGTAATGCAATGTGTTTATGTTGTTTAAGGTTCAAAAAACATTATTTTCCACATAATGTACATTATTGTTGCTCTTCTATGCCCCGCCTTTCTGAAACGTGCCGGTTTTTACAAAGCTCATCATTCTGAGAAGCGAGGCGTGCTCTGATTGGCCAGCTATCCAGTGCGTTAATTGTGATTGGCTGAATACCTCAAGCGTGAGACGGAAATGTTACGGCCCTTAGCGTATTGTGATGCCGTGTCCCGGTGCGACGACACAAAAACAATAAAACCCATTTATAAACGAGGCATTTGTTGCATCCAGTGGGGACATAATTACTGATTATAATGACTTATACTGACTTTTTACACGTCGCGTTGCATCGCGCCGCGTAAACATTACCATGTCTGCATTTGTGATCGGAGAAACGACAAACAACAAGCACTACTCTACACTGCTCAAAACTCGTGTTTGAATAGTCAGTGGCAGAAACGTACTTACAGGCTGTGAGTCAGAAGTGTCAGACTGTGCTTGCAAAGTTGGAATTGCCCCACTTTATAGAAACAGCCTTTGTGCAATCCAGCATTGTAGGCTAACATACTCTTTCAGGTTCAGGAAATAGTCCTCTGTAAAATGCACTGCACACAGTCTAATATTTGGGTTGAACTGTTCTGGAACAGTGTTGTAAATACAACTTAACCTCTGATTTCTAGTTGTGTCCTCTTTTGGAAGCTCAAACAAAGTAGTTTCTCTTTCACAACGAAACACAGCGTCTCCACGACATGGCGCCGGTGGCAACAACAATACTACAGCGAGAATAAAAGTCCCGCCTTCTTTCTTGCATTGCGTATAGGTTTGGGTGGTGTTTTGCAAATCTCCCCACACCGTGACGTATACATGTGGGGGCGTGTTTAAATGACCCGTTTTAGGGGGGCGTGGCAGTCTTAACTTTTTTAAAGAATATCTCTTTGGTTTTGAGACTTTAATCTTTGCAACTTCAAGGATCTTATCTATGCACAAACAGCTTGTAACACTCCAAAGAGAAAGGAAAACTTCAAATGGCGTCATATGACCCAGTCTATGACTAGTCTGATTCACTGCAGTTCAACGCTACAATGAATCACACATTTAAATATGAGAGAGAGGATTGATTTTTCACTCAGCTTGTCTGACTGTACAACACAACATGACTTTAAAAAACAGCATTTGTAGCATTTGCTTGTGAAACACTTACTGGGAAAAGTTAGTCATTAGAAAAAAAAGGAGCTACCGTCATTCTACTGAAAAATGTAGCTAGTATACATCAATACTTTTAGTTAATTACTCCCCAACATTTGGCTCAGTCCTTTCAAAAATTGCTTTCTTGCCTTTCCAGCCTCCATTATACTCTGCTCTCCTCTTTTCTCATCTCTTTCAGAATTTGAGAGCACAGCTTACTGCTTTCTCCTCAGTGTAGGATGAGACAGAACCATGATTTGATTACGCAACAGATGCACAGCAAGGTTATGGTGCTAAGGAATTAAGGTGTGTGTTCAGCCCTTTCAATATCACAAAGAAAGGCACCATACAACACTTGAATTCGGCACACATACACACACTTCTTGAAACTTATGATTTCTCTTTTCCATCTTCACTCCAATTGCATTTCCCATAGAAAAGAAAAACTTGTAAGAAGGTTGTAACAAGCTACAGTTTCAAACACTGCAACGGTCAAGGAAAAGAGAGGAATGTGAGAAGAGGACAGAAAGAGAGCATTTTGAATGGGAAACATAGGAGAGACAGTATGAAGTTGCAAAGAGGATTGCGAGTGAGAGAAATGCTGAGAGTAACAAGAGAAAAAAGGGATGTGAGAGGAAGAGGGAAGGTTTTCTGTCCTCCGTTTAAAAGCTCTCAGCTCAGTCCTGTGTCTTGACCTTGAGCATAGCACTGAAACCCCAGGGGTAGACGCTAATGTGGCCCGTGCGGATCAGCAATTCCCACATCACATCACTTAAAATCTGTTTCACGCTGACCCCAGCACAGTCCCTGCAGCACCAATTCCCACAGTGTGCCGCTTAATACCGCTCCATCTCACTGACTTGAGTGCAGTGTGGCCCATCAGATCCAAACACACAACACTAAACAGACTCCTGTCTCAATGAGCCCAGAACAGCTCGAATGACAAAACCATGCTAAAAGAATATTAATGACATGGTGCTTGTTTTTATTGACTGACAAGAGAAACACCAGTGCGTCTTTTGTTAAACTCAAAATAGAAATATCAAAATAGAATGCATGGAAGAACCATTTAAAATGAACAGATAAATACAACACCTGCTGGTAACTGTCGTAACTACACCAATCACATTTCCGGGAGATCTTGCACTAGGCGAGCAGCTGCCTTTAAAGGGATGGTTCACCCAAAAATGAGTAAGGACTTTGTTAAAATAGTCCATGTGACATCAGTGGTTCAACTGTAATTTTATGAAGCTACGAGAATACTTTTTGTGTGCCAAAAAACAAAACAAAACAAAACAAAAAAAAAACAAAAGTAACGACTTTATTCAAAAATTTCTGACAAAAAAAGAGAAGAAATTGTTGAAGAAAGTCTTTTTTTTTTTCTTCGCACATCAAAAAGTATTTTCGTAGCTGCATAAAATTACGGTTGAACCATTGATATCACATGGAATATTTTATCGATGTCCTTACTACCTTTCTGGGCCTAGAACGTGGTAGTTGTGTTGCTGTCTATGCAGGGTCAGAAAACTCTCGGATTTCATCAAAAAATATTTTGTGTTCCAAAGATAAATGAAGGTCTTACGGGTTTGGAACAACATAAGGGTGAGTAATTAATGACAGAATTTTAATTTTTGGGTGAACTATCCCTTTAAAATGGATGGAAACGCTAATGAATAGCTTTCTCCAGGTAAAACCTCCTTGATTACAATCAATGATGCTCCCATTACAATCAACTAAACTGTCTAGATTGCATTGTAATCAGTGTTGCACACTTTTTTTTCATTTGCTCATGAATGTTCGACTCCTCTTGCACTCAACGGAATAAACAAAACAGTAAAACAGAATTTTCTATGTTCGGGTGAACTGTTCCATTAAAACAGAAACTGCGTTTGCAGCAACAAGATCGCTTTTAGTTTACCAATAACAGCGAGTAAAACCCATGTTGGGACATGTTGTTCAAAATGTGCAGATCAAAGATGATTTCTGTTTGGTTAGGATGCTGGAAGCAATGAATCAGCCTCACTGATGGTGGAAAAACTTGAAAATCATCAATATTCAGAGGAGCTGAAGGGCTGAGTTTAGTAAGTTGAATCACACACGCTGCGGTTTACACACAGCATTGAGAGGAAGGAACTGTGTGAGAAAACATATGACTACAGGCCTCCAATCCATTGTTCTCACTCCGTTTCTCTCGCAGTCTCTCTCACTTTGTCTGACTTTTGCAAAATTAAACTGTTTAAAGAAATAAATGACTGAAAACACAATGCCTGTCCTTGCTCTTTCTCTTCATCACTGCCATCGCTCATCTCTAAATCTCTATTTCTCTCTGAGTTCCCTTTTTTTTCTTTATCACTCTTTTCTACACTTAATTTCTCTCTCATATATCTGTTGTGGTGTATTGTAGTTGCTTTATTTGTTATGATGCATGGTGTCGCCGGGCTCACGAATTTGATGAATGCTACATAAAGACTTAGAGCCTGAGGCTGTCCATGAGTAGTTTGCCACGTGCTTGCTCCCAAACGGAAACCATTTCTTCATGCCCCCAGGGGTCACGCAAAATCATGTTACCAACCTAAAATGGCTCCCCCTTGAAGCTTTCACCCACCCCCTGAACACATCCAGTTCACCAGCAAAGCTCTAATAAAAAACAGCTTTCCATCACAGAGCAAATGGTTAGCTGTTAAAATATGGGATTGCTTATATGATGTAAGCCTATGGAAGTGTGTTTGAAAGGTTTTATACTGAATTTTACAGAAATTATTGAAAAAATATGCTTAAAAAAACAATGTTGCAGAGGCTCTTGAAATAGTGATACAAGAAACTCAGGGAGGATACATGTGGTATTTTTTCATCTTCAGCAGTCCATGCTGTGAAACTATGTTTCACTTTTCATTCTCAAGAGAACATCTAACAGCAGTATGGACACATATATTTGCTACAAGGCAAACTTAAGAGAATGGATAAAAAATGGATGAATTTTGTCATTGTTTACTCACCCTCTTTCCAAACCTGTATGACTTTCTTCTGTGTTCCACACACACACACACACAAAATAACATATTTTAAGAAATGTCTCAATATCTTTTTGTTCTTAAAATGAAAGTAAATGTACAATGAATTGATTGTTGTTTTGGACCCCATTTACTTTAATTGTATGGACAAAACAGCTCAAAGTTTCTTCAAAATATAACTTTCTTATAAAATGTGAACTTTCCCTTTAATATTATTTATTGGCATTATGATTCAGGTCATAATAGAGGCAAAAGTAACAGAACCAAAGAGTTCACAGTGAATGCACTGAGAAACATTAAGAACAGTTCTGTTCAGTGTTAATGTTATCACTTGTAGTCACCTTCAATGAGGCTTCTTTCTTTTCATTTAAGTGTGATAATCATTTGCTTCAGTCTTCTTAGTTTTTATTCACATTACAGTGTACAATTTCTTTAAGAAAAGAAGATTAAAAGTACATCATAATGTCACACTTTATTCCACTCCATGTTAGAGTAGTATCCGTTCAGTTACAGAACACTCTGTAAAGCTTGTCTGGGCAAGTAACAGCAACCAAGGAGAGATAGCAAAAGGTCAATTGCAACAGTTTAAATCAATGAGCATCACTGTGGGAGGCTGACACAAGTGCTGCATTCTAATTTGCATATTATTTGTCCTATATATTATGTGTCAATGTGTTCCAAATCATTGTATGAGCTAATATTGCCTGCAACCCCTTGTTTTATGGAACAGTAAGGTTTTGATATTTCTGTTTCAACTTAAAGGAATGCAAATGCAAGGCTGTAGTTGTTAGTTTTTTAATGTATCGTGAGTTATGAATTTAGCTACGTTAGCTACGTTTACATGCATGTCCTAATATTAGCATATTGTCTTGCTAAATATTAAAAAATTCTTTATGTACATTTTTATCACCAGTGAATTTCATATATTTAGTATGTACAGTATTTAGCATTTAATATGGTGTTGATGACTGAAATGATCTATGATTCTCTTCACATTTGCAGGAATGCCAGATATAACACCATATAAACCGACAAATTCCCTAATTCCCAATTAATTAGCACACACACACGCACACACACGCAGACACACGCAGACACACACACACACACACACACACACACACACACACGCACACACACGCACCCACGCACACACACACACACACAAAAAACAACAACTCAAACTAAAAGTCCAGTTTTAATTTGAGAAACCTGGAAATGTATCCAGGTGGGTAGCACACATGCTCTGATGTTTGAATCATTTCCTGTTCATTCCACTTCATGTTGGTTCTCCTGTATAATTCAAGGCAGAAAATCCCATAAAAATAACAATCGTTAAAAAAAAAAAAATAGATGGGTTTGCCAATGCTGCATATCTTTGCAACCCAGTGGGGCTACTGCATACTTAGAAGTTATCTCCCTTTCTCCAAAACCAATTTAGAGGCAGCATGATTAAGGATATCCAATCACATGTGCTCTACTTGCCTGGGGTAGAGGAGAGCACAAACTAGTATTGTCCAGAGAAAAAAACAATTCAACACGCGTGTATGGGTTTGTGTTCAATCGACTCCCCACCATGTGTTTTGGAACGAAGTGTGAAGCTGCAGCTCGTCTGTGTTAAAAAGATGCAACATATCTACTAAAGACGCAGACTGGCAGCTTGCAGACAACGCCAGATTATCCCATATTCTGAGGAGCTGAGCAAGATCAGAGACCTCTTCAAACAACAGAGACTTCTGCCCGCTTGCAAAGGCAGCGGACAGCTGTCAAACCAATATCCCCAATCATTTATATGCATATGAGGAAAATACACAACAAGCTTCAGCACTGATGACATAATTAAACCCAATTTCATGGCGTAATATATAAAACAATATTTGATTTGCGTAATTCTGTTCTAATTAAGGTTCACAGCTCAGAGGAACCGCATTTGCATTTTACGAGATATGAGTAGTGGGTAAACCCGATTGATATTGGCGTCTTCACGGAGAGCCGGGCCGCTTCCTGTAAATGAGATAATGCTCTCTCTTCCTTCCTGTGCCCTTCTGTTTGCTGGTCTTGCTGGCCTCCTGCCACAGCATGCTGTACAGATAATCAATGAGGAGATCATGGCTGCCAGAGTTTGTCAGCGTGACTCAGCATTCGCCCATTTTAAGATCCGTCTCAGTCCGGTCTTACCTCAGTGTAAAGATGTCACATATGAACTCAGTCCCAGAAGACAAGTGGATGTCGGTGTTAGGAGGTTCACACCTATGTGCTGAAACTTTCCACATGAGAAGTCAACTATTATTTTTGTTTATTTTTCTTTTCCCCATCTTATCTGCAAGCCTTCTAGACAAGACAAAGGGAACACGAGAAATGGTTTTGTGCACTTTTTCCTAAAAAAAAAAAAAATCCCAAAACAAATCCTCAACAGAATGAGGTTTTCAGCGGAGACTACCATGCCATGCACGGCAGACAACCTTGCGCCCACATAGGGGAATAGATTCTGTTTGTTTAAGGAGGCGGAATTGAGTAGAAATGTAATATATGGGAAAAAAAGACAATAGAGAATAGCATGTGGAAAGCTTAAATCCTATATATTTTCTGTTTTAGTTTCTGCTGCTTGTCTATATACATCAGTGCATTTTATTGAGTTAGATTTGACTTTAAAATAGGGGTGCCAAAGATAATGCATTAACTAATTAGATTAAGTATGTTTAATTCCATTAAACTCATTTAATAAAGTTAACCCCACAATGCATAAAGGGGGTCAAATTTCTCAATAAAGTAATTTAATTCCATGATATTCTTAATATGACTTGCATGTGATCTTCAGCAATGTCAATGTGTGATTCTTTATGGAATTTTGTCTCCTTCTGTTTAACATAAAAAAAGATATCTGAAGAATGTGGATAACCAAACAGTTGCTGGTCCCCATTGACTTCCATAGTATGGAAGAAACTGTTTGGTTACCAACATTCTCCAAAATAAATTCTTTTGTGTTCAGAAGAAGAATAAGAATGAGTAAATGACAATAGAATTTTAATTTTGGGATGAACTGTTGGAAAGTTAGAACCTTGCAAGAAATTCAATAAATGATGGCGAAAGAACAGCACTTTCAGAACAGCTCTATAAAGGAAATCTCAGATGGGATTTTTGTCAAAAGTAAAGTTATTCACAGTTTTTTGATCTAATTAAATTATCATTAAAGCTCAACCAACATTACCTAGTGAAATACACAGTCGATAGGAATGTTATTCCGAAGACCAAGGGAGGACATCAATAAAACATCTTTGCTATATATTATTTTGCTTTCTTTTCTAAAAAGAGGAACTTAATGCATTAAAACTGAATGCACTGCATTTCTCACTTGCTGAATGTGCTGGAATAGTTTGGCACTGCTGTGAATGTGTCTGGTTGGACTGTGGCGGGTGCTGGGGCAGATTACTGGCCAGCGGTGGGAATGGGCTGAGTCCTCCGAGCCACTGCGGCACGACAGATCTGCTGACCTTGCTGTTCTGCCAAGCCCCCTCAACCAGCATCTCAATGAGCCTGTGCCAGGGTCCAAACTCCCAGGGGTTGCTGGGATTTAATCTTTAAAGAACCCGCAGATAGATAAATAACGAAAGAGAGGAAATCCACAAAAAAAAAAAAAAAAAACTTTATGATACTGATCAGTTCAGCAAAGCCGCGTCGACGATAAACTCGCATTTTGTTAAATTGTTCTTATTCTAGCTGAAAAAGCCACTTAAACTAATCTGGTTTGCTAGTCTGAGCTGGATTAAGCTGGTTTTGGCTGCTTCAAATTGTCTTTCAGTTGGGTCAAGCTGATGTTTCTTTCTTCTGCGTAAAACACACAAAAAAGATATTTTGAAGAAAGTTTCAAATGTTTTTGTCCATATAAGTCAGTGGGTTCCTAAACAACACTGGAGCCCATTGTATAACCAAAAATCACTAAGATATTTTTCAAGTATCTTGTTTTTTTTTTTATTTCACAGAACAAAGAAAGTCATGCAGGTTTGGAACGACACAGGGTGTGTAAATGACCTTTCTCTTTAATTCAAATTCACTTTAGCAGTTTTTGAGAAACCAAAACCGTTTAACCATCCCTCTCCTTCTGCATACACACATGCTCCTTTGCGCACACAAACACACACACACACACACACACCCTCAGTGCCATGTAAATAGACCACTGCATGGGGAGAGATGTTGTACAACTCTCACTGACTCGTGCACAGCACACTTTCAATCTTCCTCTCCACTCCGTGCTTCGGCTGCCATCCCATAATCCTCTTACCACCCGTGTCACACTGACATACATTCCCTCCCATCCCTTTCTCAGCATTGCCAATGCACACTCACACCTCAGTGGCCATATCCAGTCAATTAATCAATGCTAATGTAATACGGCCCTCATCGCGCCACCATCGGGATGGCGTCATGCCACTGATCGCCTCACGCCGACCGATCTGCTTACAGGAACCCAAGGTCACAGCTTACAGGTTGCAGTGCATTTGAGTGTGTTTACAGCAATTAAAACGGGCAGCGTGAAGGAGAAGGGTGACCGTGAGTTTGGGGGTAGATGGAGAGAAAACATGGGATTAATTGGCACATTATTGGATCACGTCACAGTTGACAGGATGAGCCAGGTAAACATTTGAACTGGCTAATCGATAGAGCAAACACATGGAGGGCATGAAAAGAGATTTCAAATAGAATAGAATAGAATAGAATAGAATAGAATAAATCAGCCCAGTATCATCTGTTTGGAATTGATCAGCCCAGTATCATCTGTAAGATATTCAAGAAGATCACAATAGGAAGCATGGCCAAATTTTTTTAAACCTCCAGAATAAACACTGAGTTACAATAGTGAAACGGCTCAAAGCTGTATTCCATCTGTCTATTCTACTGAAGATGATCCCATTCGACAGACACTCTCTATGAGCAAATCCTGACGTGCTCGGATTGCATTTTACGGCAGCTGATGCAGACTGTGGAATCTGAGGCAGTTTTCTGGCACATATCTTGTTTTTGTTAACAAATTTTTATTAAATTTTCTTCTGGGATCAGTAGTAAAAAACAAAAAGCAACTGTGCAAATTTAGAACCCATCCCAAACTCACCCCACCCCCTGGTAGACTTAAAAAAAAAAATAAATAAATAAAATAATAAAATAAATATTTTTTTAAAAAAATTAAATCAATAAATAAATAAATAACTAAATAAATGTTAATAGATAAATAAATAAAATAATTTTTAGAAAGATTTTAGAAAAGACACAACATTAAAAGCTGAATGCCATAAATTTACAGTTTTCACATTAGATCCATGTATATGAGAAGTTGAGAGTTCCATCCAGAACTGGGTGTTATATTAGACAGCAACTTGTCTAGACAAGACAAAGGGAACACGAGAAGAGGTTTTGTGCAGTTTTTCCTAAAATAAATAAATAAATAAATAAATAAAAAAAATCCCAAAACAAATCCTCAACAGAATGAGGTTTTCAGTGGAGACCACCATGCCATGCACGGCAGACAACCTTGCGCCCACATAGGGGAATATTAGATAGATATTAGATAGATATATTAGATATAACACCACATAGGGGTGTTATATTAGACAGCAACTTGTCTTTTGAAAATCATATATCCCATGTTACAAAAACAGCATTCTTCCATCTTAGAAACATTGCCAAGCTACGAAACATGTTACCTGTTTCTGATGCAGAAAAGCTAGTTCATGCATTCATGACCTCTAGACTGGACTATTGTAATGCACTGCTAGCTGGTTGTCCTGCATCTTCAATAAACAAGCTACAGGTAGTCCAAAATGCAGGGGCTAGAGTCCTTACCAGGTCAAGAAAATATGATCATATTACCCCAATTTTACAGTCTCTGCACTGGCTACCTATTAAGTTCCGCATCAGTTACAAAATATTATTACTTACCTATAAGGCCCTTAATGGTTTAGCTCCTGTGTACCTAACTAGTCTTCTACCACGCTACAATCCATCACGCTCCCTAAGGTCTGGACTTTTGGTAGTACCTAGGATAACAAAGTCAACTAAAGGAGGTAGAGCCTTTTCACATTTGGCTCCCAAACTCTGGAATAGCCTTCCTGATAGCGTTTGGGGTTCAGACACACTCTCTCTGTTTAAATCTAGATTAAAGACACATCTCTTTAGCCAAGCATTCACATAATGCATCTCATAATCTTGTACTGCAGTTATATCTGATCGAACACACATTATTGTTCTTTAGCTTGGATTGAACAAATAATTTTTGCTTGGTTGGAACAGCAGCTACGCTAATTATGTCTCTATTTGTTTCTCTGTTTCTGCCACGGGATTAACATCCCGTGGTAACTAGGATTTACACAAGCTTCAGTCTGGATCCAGAACACCTGATAAGAGATGATGCCAACCCCTCAGAGGACCACAGATGATGCCTACCCTCAGACAACATACAGAACTACCAAATTTTGCCATAAGTTAAATATATTAAGTTTCTACAATATATAAATATATTGTAGAAACTTAATTTACTGTAAAGCTGCTTTGCAACGATTTGTATTGTGAAAAGCGCTATACAAATAAACTTGAATTGAATTGAATTGAATCAAGATGATGTCCAACAAATAAACAGTTCAGGTTTGTCTGTCCATTGTGTGAGGAGGATTCCAACGGTTGACCAGCAATTTTTTGCTGCTGTGAGAGTAGCTAACAGTAAACATCTTTGTTGGACGGACAAGGTGAAGTCCCAAAAGTCATTCATTAAAAAATGGCACGGAGTCAAACATATCTCAGTACCCAACAAATATGATAGGTCTTGTGAGAGCTGAGTCCAAAAAGGTGAGAGAGAGGGGGCACTCCCAAAAAAAAAAAATGCAAAAACGTGCCTAAAGATCCTTGCGAACAGGGATTACTCTTAGAAGACGACAGATTCATATAAAAACGTTTCATTGGAGTCAAGTAAACCCTATGCAGCAATTTCCAATGAATCATTTGGTGATTAGGGTTTTAGAAGATAATTTAAACATACCCCATACCTGATCCGAAAATAAAACATGCACATCCTCATTAAGATCCTTAGCCCAAACAGTTGTAATAGATAAAGGTTTGTATGAATGCTCAAGAAGAAAGAGCTAGATGACTGAAGCAGAGGAGGGAGATTCCTCAGAAGGAAGGATTAGGTTCCGCAAAGGGTGAAGAGGCACCCCAAGGCACCCCATACGAAGCAGTCCAAGGCACCCCATACGCCCATAGGGCCGATCTAATGCGCAAACACAAAAAAGGATGTGCCTGGCAGATTATATTGAGTTTTGAGATTCTGGAAGGATTTTAAACCACTATCATCATAGATATCTCCCACAGTGTTTACTTTATTATGAGTCCATTGCGGACAATGAAATGGAGTACTGCCTGACAAAATATTATTATTGTGGAAAATAGGTGAATGCCTATGCCAAATTGTAACTAGTTGTGAATGTTTTTCTACATCCCTCCATGTGGAGAGGAGGTGGGTTACAATGGGACCAAACCGAGATTTACACTGCCTAAGCAGAACCCCCGAAAAAACAAGATGCTTCAATTTATATGGATAAACAATAGATTCCTCAATTGCTCTCCAAGACACAGAAGCATCAGGATCAAACCTAACTGCTAAAAAGGGCGGAGGGAAAATGCTTGAGCATACAGTCTAAAATTGGGGAAAGAAAGACCTCCATGTAATCTACATCGTTGTAAGGTAGTCAATTTAATACAAGGACGTTTCCCATCCCATATATACCGTGAAACACATGCATCAACACATGGATCAATCTATCCCCAAGTACTTAAAGTTTTGAACCAATGGAATAGATATAGAAAGGGACATGGAATCAATTTTAGAATTGAGGGGAAGTAGACATGACTTACTCCAATTAATTTTAAACCCAGAGAGAGATCCAAAATGGTCAAATAAATTCAACACATGAGGAATAGAATGTGACGGCTTCTCCAAAAACAATAAGATATTGTCAGCAAACAAAGAAATATGATGATGAGTATTCCGTATAATTATGGGAGAAATAGTTTCAGATTGTCGGACGGCTTGAGCTAAGGGTTCCAAGGATAGGGCAAATAAGAGAGGAGAAAGTGAGCAACCCTGACAAGTACCTCGATGTATAAAGAATGTTTTAGAGTGAACAGAACCTGTGAGAACAGTGGCTGCTGGATTGGCGTACAGAACTTTTATCATATTTATGAAACTCGATGCTAGACCCAGATGCTGTAGAACCGCCCATAAATAGTTCCATTCTAGCTGGTCGAAAGCTTTCATCGCATCTAGAGATAATACTGCGCAAGGGGAGGACGAACTATTTGTTGAATTAATAATATGATATAACCTGCGTAACTTATCTGAAGTTGTGCGAGATTTAATAAATCCTGTTTGGTCATAATGAACTAGCCTATTCATAAATTTCTCTAGACGACGAGATAGTACTTTAGCATATAATTTAAGATCAGTTCCTATCAAAGAAAGTGGCCGGTAACTAGAACAAGAAGTCGGATCTTTATCTTTTTTTAACAAGAGAGAAATAACAGCTATGTTAATAGATGGGTGAAATGAGCCTTGAGTAACTGAAAAATGTATCATATCTAACATGAGGGGGCCTAAATCCGACCAAAAAGTAGTATACAATTTGACTGGAATACCATCTATGCTTGGGGATTTCCCCTTGTTCATAGATCGAATTGCTGACTCCAGCTCCTGAAAAGTGATCGGTCCAGCCAGGTATTCCGAATCTGAATCTGAATCTGACAGCCGAGGTAAATCAAGGTTGGACAGAAAAGATGCAAAAGAGTCAGGGTCACCATCAGCAGAAGAAGTATAGAGGTTAGAGTAAAAAGAGTGGAAGGTGATATTGTCTTTTGGGTCTGTCATAATGAGCCCAGATTGGGATTTCACTGCTGAAATATTAGCAAACTTTTCACTGTTGTGTAATCTTAGAGCTAAAAAGTGGCTTGGTCTACTCCCTTGAAGATAGTAATTCTGCCTGGATCTTTGAATCAGGAATTCTGCCCTGGATCTCAGTAATGAACTGAGTTCGGACCTAACTGCCATGATTTTACTGAGTGTATTGTATGAGAAACAACGTTGATTATCTCTAGTCAGATTCTGGTGCTGTAATTCCAGTTTATGTCGGTTTTCTGAAGGAAAGAGGCATATGAAATTGAGTTATTCCTTAAAAATCCTTTAACTGCATTCCAAAGTGTTCGCGGATCATCCACTGAACCTTGGTTCATTTCAATAAACTCAGCAAATTTATTTGTGAATTGACTGCAAAAGTTTTCGTCCTGTAACAATTTAGGGTTTAATCGCCATCTAATGGCACGAGATGGCAGAGGGATTAAAGATAATCTGCACAAATTTCCATCATGATCCGACAAAGATAAGGAACAGATATCGGCATCACGAACAGATGAAGATAAAGAAGTAGAAATGAAAATATAGTCGATTCGCGAATAGAATTTATGAGTAGCAGAAAAGAAGATGAAAGACTTAGCTGAAGGATTTAATAAACGCCAACTATGCACCAATGAGGATGAGATTACACATTGACAAAGATTGTCAGAACAAAAAGCTTGAGAGTGTGATTCTTTTGGTCCAGATCTATCTAGGATATGCAACATTACAGAATTCGTATCTGCACTCAATACAATTTCAAAATCCGACAATTTCAAGAGATAGGTTGACAAAATAGAGAAAAACGTAGGGTCAGGAGTACAAGGGGCATAAACTGAAAGAAATGCAATATTCCTATTTTCCACTATTGTTTTTATATGTGTTATTCTACCGTCTGTATCACAACCTTTATCTAAAATAGTAATATTTAAAGTCCTCCACACCAATATTAGAATACCCTTGGTTTTAGTATCCGAAGATGAGTGCGATACCACTTCATAAAACTTATTACACCTGTGTATATCCTCCTCTTTCAAATGGGATTCTTGAACTAACACTATATCAATCTTTTTTCTTCGCAAAAAAATCCAGAAAACCTGTACGTTTGTGATGGCCATTTAGGCCATTATTATTACAACTCAGAATATTAAGGTCAGTCATAGGTATCGAACAGAATTACTGCATAATAAGACAGAATACAAGTTTGAAAATAAAACTAGTTGAGTCTACCATTAAACCACCCCCCACCCCCACCCTTCCCGTCACTATTCAAAAAAACATAAACACATTCCCATGAACTATGGCAGATAAAACCAAGAACAAACCTTGATCTGCCAGCACCCCTTAATATGATCCGTGGCGTCAACAAAAACCTGCACATTACTGAAGCACCAACATTGGCCCCATAATCAAATATTGACTAGGTAGTATCTCTATTAAAAAAAAAAAGGAGAGACACGGAATACAACTAAAACATAAATAAAATAACATCATAATCAGTAAGCATTACTGTATGCACAATGAAAGCTTCTAGTAACTATGAATTAAGAAGTGAACATTAAAGTGAACAGTGAAAGAGACAGTCACCTAACCATTTAGAGCATCTCTTCTCCAATTAGACAGCAAATGTCCAGCTGAAGCTCACTGAGAGTTGGTGGATGAATGGGATCTGAGAAAAACTCTTGCTTCTTCTGGGGAGTATAGCATTTTAGGTTCACCTTGATTGAGAATGACCTTCAGCGTTGCAGGATAAAGAAGAAAATTCTGGATACCAGCTTCTCTCATTTCCTTCCTAACTTGCGCAAATGCACTTCTTCTTTTTGCGGTGACTGGAGAAAAATCGGGAAAGAAAGACAGCGTTGCTCCGTTGGATTTTTTCACCGGGGCGTGAAGTCTGGTGGCCCGCAAAGCCACCAGAGCCTTGTGTACATGCGATGCGCTCGCTCCACTTCAATCTCTTTGCCCGCCAGAGACAGGATCCATGTCGGTAGCGATCTTTTCAAAAAGCCCATAGGTTCATCCTTTTCTGAACCTTCAGGCAATCCAACCAGACTCAGATTGCTGCGCCTATTGCGATCCTGTAAGTGCACAACCTGTTGCTCGAGCGCGACTACTGGCCTATCGTGATCTGTGACAACTTTGTTTTGTTCTCTCATCTCCCCTGTAAGAAGATCCAATTTAGAGCATAGCGACTGAACAACTGACATGTGAGAAGTGAAGTCGTTCCACATCGCCGTCAACTCAGTTCTTAGAATGTGCTCAAAGTGTGTAACATTGTTCGCCATCTTGTCCACCATATCACTCGGATTTCTTTTTAATCGGAGAAGCCGACGGAGACAACTCCTGCTTTTTCCGATTGTGTGCCATCAGGGAAAGTATTATTAATGAATTAAATTTAAAATTAAACGAAAAAAATCAGCAAAAAGGGGCCAAACGTACGGAGCTCTACTCAAGTGCGACTGGGTTCATGAGCACGTCACGTGACTGCCCCTCATCTGGCACATATCTGACATAATTCTCACTGTATCGAATTCCCATGTCTCATCCATTTGCTGCTATTTTCAGAGCAGACAGATGAAAAGAGGCAAACGAGTGATATCAAATAGAGACACACATTCTAACATGAGTAATCGCTAAAAACGGCAGATGAAAACTTGGAAAAGAGATGTAGGGATGTGAGAGTAAAGTATCCCTCCCTATAGAAAAGAAACATCACAAATTAGATCTCTCTAATATTTCAATGGGTTCTAGACAGCAATAAGATTAAATGAAGTGAAGGAGGAAAGAAAAAGACCACAGTCATTTCAAATGTGTCTCTCAAAATGTGTTTAAACTTTCTAAAATACAAAAGACTATAATCAAGTCTCATCCTTGTCTCATCCAAACATCCAATTCTTACAATACCATATGTTGTAAGATGGGAATAGACTTTAATTTTATCATTTTACAGGGAGAGTTGAACATTTTGTAATAATTTTCAAAACCTGAATGAATTTCTTTCTTTTGAGGAAAACAAAACCAGATACTTTCATTGTATGGACAATAACATGTTATTTTGTATCCCACAAAATAAATAAAGCCATGCAGGTTTGGAACAACATAACGGTGAATAAATTATTAATTTTTTTTTTTTTTTGGGGTGAACTATCCCTTTAGTGTATTTGAACAATTCCTTAATTTGAGTCTATTTTATGTTTTCTAAAGCATTTGAAAACAAAAATCTAAGAAAAAAAAAAAAACTAAAATATTTTTAACAGTCTCAGATGAAGATGAGATGCTTACAATACACCCCCTGAGCTATGAAAGAGCAACTTCTGAGGAATAAAATGTTCCTCGAGGCCACAACAAGAGAAAAATGTGAAGAGATGCAAAGTGACTCTTTTGTGGTCTTGAAAAGTGTACATATGCCAACAGAGGGACACGTGTTTCCATCTGTCTCTTTGATTGACAGACAGGCCAGGGTAAACGTGAGCAGGTCCTTTCAGACTGCTTCTTTCTCTTGTCTGATCTTCGATTCCCATGGTTACAACCTTGGGAGGGAAGATATTTCAACACAATGTGTTGGTGTATTTAATTCCGCAAAATGAATTTTCAAAAGGGTTCTGCTGAGGGACCTAAATTCACTCTCTTCCTTCACAATTCAGACTATTATTCAGAGGAGGACAGAAGGATTGATTGATGTTTCATGGTGTATGAAAGTCATTGATTATTAGGTTTGAGGCTTTTGGAATCGTTTGTCAAAATGTAGGCCATTTTTAACATGCTATCGTATGGCGCTGATGGACTTTAAAAGATCCCGTTTTAAGATTGTTTGTCATTGATGTAGTTTATGCTGTCAGGGGGTCGGGACTAAAAGTGGTTTAGTCGGAAAGGATGATTGGGTGAGACAGGGTTAGAGGGAGGTGTAATGGGGCAGATGAGGCAATGGCAGACATGACATCATTCTTGTATATACACCCCCCCCCCCCCCCCCCCAGTACTAGGCAACAAAAATTGTTCTAGTCCCCCATCCACCTCCCCTCATGATGATACACTTTGTGTCACACTTTATCATAGTCACGTGGTTCACCTAATGTGAACAGACAGGCAACTTCACTGATACAGACGGGGCCATTTTGGCCGCGCTGACCTCAGTCTGTGTGTTTGTGAGTTATATGTAGCACATGGCCGATGGCTAAAGACTTCATTTTTGACAACAGCGCTGGTGATGCCGTCTCTCAATCCTCACAGACATTACAGTACCTGGGGTCAAAGAGGGGTAAGAGGTTTCAACGGTTACAGATATTACGACAGCATTATACCCCATTATGTAACTCACTGAATGATGTAACTTGCTTATGCAAGACATCAACACTGGATCTGAGACATCTGTCACACCTTTAGTTTTCGGTTTTGGATGCCACACATCCCCAAAGCATTCCCTGACCTTTCGGAATGACAAATGTGATGAGTTGTTGTCTGTGCCAAGGACTGAAAAAGAAGACAAAAGAGGAATCAATGTCTCTTTGGGCCTGCAGCACACAAGTCATGTTTCATCTTTCTCAACTTCCACCTCACATCTTATTTTTCCTTTGATAGAAGTGTGGGGAAGCTAATTTAGCCTCTAGTAAAGCAAATTTAACATGCTTTATTACAAAAAGTGATTAACAGGTGATTTATTGCAGGTGTTGCTATGTTTGTGGGCATTTACATATCATCTGATCAATTTAGCTCTTAGTTAAAACTTTCTCAAAACAGGAAGTGTGAATCATTTTATGCAGTTTCTAGAGGTTGGGTGCTACAATTAGCATTAGCTGCAAGATTTGCCAAGTTTGTAAGGTTTATAGCACCAATTATTCAGCGCATATTGACAATGTTTAAAAGCTTGCTTTAGACACTCTTTCTCTGAATATATATCATCATAAAGCAGCCTAAGCTTGTCTGTTAGCTTTAGTTGGTCTACCAGCTTCTACCAGCTTGTAAGACTGGTTTTGGAGGGGTTTTGGTCATTTTTCAGAAGGTTGCCTGTCTAAACCAGCTAAACGTCAGCCTGGCCAGAAGTGTTTCAGTTATAACAATTAAATGGGTATTTTTGGCAAGGTCATTAGCAAGTAAAATAATTGAGTTCACCTGAATAAACTGTCAAAATTGTCTAGGTGCATATTAGTACCTTAGAAAAGTAATATGTATGCTTAAGGTTCCATTATGAAACTTTTAGGGGTATTTAAGATAGAAAGTTGTCCCTTTAAAGGCCTCATTGACAAGCAGTTGTACCCCTTTTTCTGAGAGTGTATCCTATATTGCTCTTCAGGTTTTACCTGGTTCTTAAAGACACATTCAAAAGCAAACTGTGTCAAGTCTCTTCCTGTCAAAATGGACCAAATATTATGGCAATAGTTAAATTTGTGGCTATTAAAACTTTGACAGAAGTATGTAAACACATTTTGTTACATATTTTTCCTTTTACACCTACAGATGTGTTTGTGTGTGCGCTTGTGTTTATTTGTGTGCAGGAATGAGGGCAGAGAGAGACAGAGACAGAATGATGAGAGAAAAAGTAGGAGATAAAGAATGAGGTACAGACAAAAGAAGAGAGAGAGAGAAAGAGAGTCCACCGTGGCTGTATTCTCAGGCTCATTCCATTTGCATCAGTGATTTAGCAGCCTTTCCAAAGCCTGCGACAAGCGTGCTCTCATTAATTAAAGTCCCTCGTTCTCCCCCCACGTCTGCATGCACTGGGTACTGCGGACTTATTCTAAATAAATTTTCACATAGCCATAAAACCTGTCCCTCAGGATTATCCTCAGCACCCCCCACTCTCTGTTCCTGTCTCCTTTCTCTCTTGATCTCACTCTCTTTCTTCCTCAGACTTGATCTAAAACTAGTTGCCTCTTGTTTTTTCCTTTTTATCAACCCAGAGAAAAATTTTAATGACTTAATGGAGTTCTCAATTATGTTGCGTTTAAATATCAACCTTGTCTTTGATATTTCTCCTAAAAGACACAAGTTAGAGATACAGTGGAAACCGAGATAGAAAATCAAATGTGGATCAGACTGTTTGGGATGACTTTAGATTTCATATTTTGCTATCTGATCGCAGTGTGTGACAGTGCTTTCACACTTATAGCATTTTCTCTAAATTCTTAAATTCTCTAAATTTAACAGAATGTTACTACAGTAAAATACCAGAAAATCAGCTAAAGAAGTTGTAATATCACCAAAAAGTTATGCAATTATGCTATATGTGAATGAAGCCACAAGATTAATGGTTTTAGAGTGTATGAGTTCAGGATGCTCTGATTCAAGACATCTGCTAAAACGTCAGAAAAATCGGAAGGATTTTAGTTAAAAATCTGACAGAACTGATGCAATTACTCCACACTGTTTAGACGTACATCTGTGCTGAGGAAAATTAAAAAAATGTGATTAAAAAATGCTCTCTTACTGTATTTCTGGCAAATATCACACTGTTTAGTTATGATATGTGAGTGGTAACCATATGATATCGATACAATATGGTAAAAGATGGTAAGCCACTGCATGTGTTAATAGCAGGTGTGGTACATATTCCAGAAAGGCTAATCTAGCAATTTTACTGCAATTTAACTTGTGAAAATGGCTGTTGTTGAGATCTCTGGTTAAACTCTATAAGTGGAATGTGGCAGATTACTAGTGTCTATTACTAGTCTTATCCTCTGTTTAATCTTAGTGCTATCTAGGAGAAACAACTGAGATATTAAAGAGATTTAATTTGTGTTTTCCTTTTCTATGATAATTTTCACCTCTTCCCTCAGTTTTCTTTTTGCTTCTCTCTGATTTGCATCATTCTTCAACAGCCGCTGCGGTCATGTTACCCATGATAACATTTACATCATTCAGACAAGCAATTGGTCACTGTACCCACTCTCCATTAAGCATGTATATATGTGTGTATTGACGTGTGTTTGCTGTGAGAAGACTCTGAAATTGATGGTTAGGACATCTAGAGCGGCTGACATATGGGTCCAAGGAGACAGAGGTAAGTCTCTAACCTCTCACCTCGGTGCTCCCCAAGTCACCAACTCAGCACTTCACACAAGAACACACACACACATACACACACACATTACATACAAATAGCAGTTTTGCAGGTGCATGACCTCAGCATGTATTTGCCTATATCTCTCCCATATGTATATGTGCAAATCCGTCTGTGTATCTTTGTGATTGTGTGTAAAGAGAGAGAGAGAAAGAGAGAGAGAGAGAGCATTTTAAAATGCATCTGGGGAGCAAACTGCAATGGCAGGGCATTTTGTTCAAGTCCCCATGGGGCAGCAGTCACAAATGAGTCAGCAGCTAGTCGGATTTACAGCACATTGATTAAATTAGCATTCGTTCCAGCAGCAGAATATCAACTCATTCGACCAGCCTTGTCCTCCCACCCTCAAACACACACACACACACACACACACACATATTATTGTGTGTGTGTTTGAGGGTGGGAGGACAAATATTCCATCTCAACTCCAGCCTCAAGTTGCCCAGCCAGGTTCACCAGCCCGGTTTCTCCCCCTCTTTTGGCCCACAGCTGCCACCCCCATCCATGACCTAGGAATTATTTATTTCCTCATGACAGGGAGCAAAAATTGATTCTGCAGCAAGGAAATAAAAAATGGACCTTAAGGAGACAGATGCAAGAAATGTATCTCTTTTGTAGGTCAGTGTCCAAGACCAGTCCCCGGCTGAAATCAAATATTGACTGGCCGCGGTGGAAGATAAGCCCGACTCAGAGAGAAGGCCCGAGGGTGAAACCCAGCTCGCTGACCTGTTTCACTGTGATATGCACCAGGCCAATTACACATTTTCTGCCCAATTAATTTGCCAGGAGAAATAGTATCAATTAGCAGGGAAAAATAACAACACACTTTTCTTTGTTATTCCACTGTGTAACAACTCGTTTCTCACTCTTTCATTTCCTCCAGTGGAAAAAAAAAAAAAAAAATGTAAACATGAGCTGCCCTGATGGCTTTTTCTAAAGCAGTATTTATTTATGAATATTTAATCAATTAGTGAAAGCCCTTTGCAGAGATCACCTGTAGCGTATCACGATGAAGTCCTTATTTGAATAGAGCTCAAGAGATTATTATTGCAGAAATGCTTTGTGTTTGGTGGTCCTTCAAAAGAAAAGAAGAACAAAAGAAAAGAGATGGCCTTGCTGATCAGGTTAGTGGCTGAAATGAAAAACACGATAATCAAAAAACCACAGACAGCTGATGCGCATAATTTCCCCACTAGAGGGAGCAAAAAGAATTGCACTAATATTGTTTCCAAACAGGTTTCCCTAAATACTGCCCCATCTGCCATTGTTCAAACAAACAGGAAGTCCCGCCTCAAACTCATGCTACTGGGTGAACCACGATGGAGATATGTTAGAAAGCTTTTTGGAATGACAGGAAGAGAACACAGGTAATGCATTCTGGGGAAATTAAGTGTTTCTTCATCCTGGTCCATAAAAGTCAAATATATATAACCAAGAAAATTAAACATAATCAATATGTTTTCGTCTGCAGTAATTTTATTTACATTCAAATTCAATTCAAACTTAAGAACTGAATTGGGATTTAAAACGCATTCTCATTTCAGTTCAATTCCAAATGGCATACAGCCCTGCTAAGTGTGTTTGGCTGGCATGGTTTGGGAAGGAGGGGGGTCAGGGGGTTGTTTCTTCCCTTCTCAGGGAACAAAATGACACTAAAGCTCACCCATTTTGGGGAGCTTTTGAGCAGGCGGAAGGATTTGAGCAATGTTACCAATCAGACCTAACCCAACCTCCACTAATCCAGGGTGGATTTAGAGACCGTTGCATTTCAGGGGGGCTTCAGACCTCACAAACACACGCTGCCCTGATCAGGGCTTTGTAGATAACACACCTTACAAGGGCAGGCTGAATTTAAAATTCAAAACAGAGCCATTTAATTCCTTTATCTGCAAATTTACTTTAACAGTCTGTTTTTCATGCTTGTCATCAAAATTCTCACCTGCTCCTCCCATCTCAATTCAAACCCCAGAACTGTTATTAAATAACATCTGAGCCACGCTTTCATTCACATACATCTGTCAGCATGTCATCGGTGTCCAGCTTTTTAAATGGATTACACTGTCAAAACCATTTATTCGGATTCATCATATTGGTGCTGGAATTGCACTTCTGTAACAGAAGTGCAAGCGTGTTTTTTCAGTTTTTGTTCCTTAATGCTACAAATTGACATCTACAGCCCATTCCGTCAAAACATAAAAGACTTAAGTCAGAATCTTGAGGCAGAGGCGAGTCAGGAAGCGAGACACCATGGTGCCGCTGACATTGGCTATTGATTTTGACGTCTACTGCAGATGAAACTCCTGGCATGAATCTTCACGCATGGCTAAGGTGATGCTCAATGATCCCTAATGTTCACATAACGGTCAGGCAAAATGGATTTCGGATAAACGTTTTGAGACCTGCCGTCAATAAAGGGCCTCGTTTATGAATTTAGTTTTGTCTATTTGTCTGACTTGTGAACTGATTGATGGCCTGGCTCTTTCTTTTTTTGTCTCCTACCTCTATCCTCACTGACCCGGGGAAATGTGGCTCAGCTGCCGAGGTGCAGGCGTAAGTCGGGTGGACAGTTGTGGACCCAGCTGCCAAAGGGACATATGTCGAGCAGATTCTGTAGGGTACTGTGATGGCACGCAGGGGACTTGGCTCTCGAAATGACCGACAGGGCATCAAAAATGGCACAATACGAATGCAGAGACACACCAGCATGCCAATCATACTTATTTGCTCCTGCCTAAAGGAAACAGAATAACACTGACCAAAGGGACATGGCAAAACAAGCTATTTCATGAAACTCAACCTATTAAAGTGATGGTTTACCCGAAAAAGAACATTCTGTGATCATTTACTCACCCTTTTGTAGTTCCATTGTATAAACTTGTTTTTCTTCTGTGGAGCACAAAATATTAAATTTTTTTCTGGACCCCACTGTATGGACAATAACAACCTTGCATTTTAACAGAAGAAAGAAAGTAATGCAGGTTTGAAACAACACAAATGAAAGGAATTGGTAATAAATGATAACAGAATTTTCATTTTTGGCTGAACTATCACTTTAGTGCCTCATCTGTCATCATTGGTAAATGCCAGTCCCTGTATTAAATCTGCCAGCCTAATCGGGGTGCTACACATGCAGACAGGGTAATGGTCAAGGTCTAGTGCAGATCTATTGGACTTTGTGCGCACTCAGGCGAGCCCTTAACAAAATCTATTGCACCAGGGATTTTTGGGAAATTTCCCAGCAGTGTAGGAGCCTCGTTCATCATGCTGCAAGTGATAAGCATGGTAGGCGTCACCAGGCCAGCAGTTAGATGGGTTTAGGGAGACAGAGCCTTAATATCCATCGATTCCCTTAGCTCCTAGTATTCATTATTTCAGCAGTGGGGTATCTTCACCTTTCATGCAACCTATACTCTTTTTTTTCCAAGAGAAGGAGACCTTGGCTTGAATACAGGACCATATGCTAATATGATCGTTTAGTATGCGGGTATCATAACGATGCTGTGAATATCAATCAGAGCTTCAGACGGGCAAAAAGTGGCAACAGTGCCTTAATCTTTGTAAGAACTGCCTCAAGAAGCATCATTCATATTCAGTTGGCAGGTAAATTGACAGGTTTAGCACACCTCCATCGGTCAATGTCTCTTAGCGTGCTCTTGAAACCACACAATAGCTCACGTTTGTCTTGTCTGATCCATTCTTGACCTGATTCAAGTCCTTCTCTTCTGCCTCATCAGTTCCATCCTGTCCTAATGTCTGTGCTGCATCCCGGACCAGATGTGCCTTAATGTGGTTATTGCCATAACAACGCCTAGAGCGTACCAGCTCTGCCCAATGTCAACAGTCGATATACTCTTCTCTGTATCCTCGTTATTGCCTCTGAGAGGCCCATCTTCCTGACCCTGCCCGTAACACAATTAAAAAACCCACATTAGGCTGAACGAAGAAGAGTCTGATTCGATTAGAATGGAGCTGATGAAGGCCAAAGCCTTTCAGCAAGAACACGCTCCTCCTTTTGTCACCTTTATAAGGTTTGGGCTCAGAATGGATTTGGAATAAAAAATAAAAAAAAAAGCCATGCATAATGCTTTTGAATAGAAAACTGTTTTATTTGGGATGGACTTTGACCCTTGTGGTTGAGAATGAATGGATGACAAGAGGCATAAGGAAGATGGTTGGGAAATTTTAGTACTGACTTCCTTTCAATTCTTAAGTGTGAATTTAAGCTGAACTGGCTACACCAGTAGAATTGGAATTTGCATTGGAATGAAAACAAGGAAAATTTGCAGAAATGTAATTGAAAGAAATTCAACACAGGTAATGCATTCTGGGGTGAGGTGTTCTTCTATAAGGCTATATAAATACTCAGACCTCAAGTTTTTTGGACATTTTTTAAACCTTCAAACAATGAAATTTCAATTTAAATTCATTTCAAACTGAGGCATTAAATTGGACTTTACAAGGAATTTTAAATTCAGCTCACGATGCACAAGCACAAGGACAAAGTGGGAAGTTGCAGAATAGTCAGCCGCTGGTCAAAGGTCAAGGGCAGAGGGATTATGTGGCACCTCTTGGGAAGTTGTAAAGGAGGGATTTATTGGCAGGGGCACTCTCAGACTAATCCGCATGGCTGAAGAGTTACCTTTGATCAATATATTTCTGCAGAGCATCAGAACAATGGAGCTCATGAGAGTATGTCTTCATTCACCCCCTCTCGACCGCCATTTTCCCCTAGTTCACCTGTGAAGGGGGAATCAAATAAGATTCTGGATATTGCTAAATGGAAAAAGAAAAAGCATTTATTTGCAGTAGCCTGAAGGCTAGTAGCACAACTACACCGTCTCTCTCCGGCTGGACAGAAAAAACCCTTACATCCCCCCAGCGTGATCACGCTACCAACTGTGGACCTCGGCTCCATCTACTAGACTCATGAGAACACACACACCTTAACCCTTCGCTTTCCATCTCTCTCATCCCTGAAAGCAGCTTTCTGAATCCATCTCTCCGCACCATGACTAAATCCAGGGACCAGGGATCAGGTTTTTCACCCACCGAGAAGGAATTCACCTGTCAATGTGCCTTTATACCAGCTCATTCTAAGCCCCAGGGCACCAGCACATTTACGGCACTGTCACAGTTTCATCTTTTATTATAGTAGCATGACCCAGTGGTACGCCTGTCCGTACCCCTCACCTCCTGGGAGACGCTGGGTACTCTGATCCCTATACGGAGCACGTGGAAGATTGGAAGCTGTGACGATTCGTGCCTCTCTATTATCTTTCCCTGCCAAAGAGGTGCAGGAGCTTTTCTCAACCTCTGTCCACCCGAGGGGAATGACTGTCTTGTCGGAGAGTTGACTTCCATTTCCCTTTCTTTATCGCACCAGTGCTCAGCTGATTGAGATGATCTCTCTTGCTCGCTCACTCTCTATTTCTCCCTTAAATCCCCCTCCAGAGGGAGCCACCACAGAGTTAGGGCTTAACAGCTCCCCCAACTCGCATCCCCTCCTCTCCCTCCTCCTCCGACTGTCTCCTGGGGACAGGAGCTCGGAGGTACAAGTATAATTCTGGCATCCTGACCAAATAAGATAAGGGAGTCAGCACACATGCTCATCAACAGCTAGGCTCCATCAAATATTCATAGGCCTTGACGGACCCTACAGTAAAATGGCCAATTTGCCAGACTACGAATGGCACACTGAAACTGGCGGATATGCTCCAGATGTTGCTGGCATGGACATGCTTAGAGGACAGAGGAAGAGATGTCGAGACGATTTCGCGATAGTGAGAGGGAAAAAAGGCGAGAGAGATAGCAAAAGTGAAGGGAAATAAATGCTGGCGAGAGTGCTGTGGCAGCCGATACAGAAGGATTAGAGGAAGGAATGGTCAGCGGCAGCAGGCTTAAGCAATGGGCTGGTATTTCCAGGCAGGACTTATAGCCTCCAGTCTGTCACCAGTACACAAACACTAATTCACATACTATCCATTCAAAAAGCATGTTTAGGTAATAGTAAGATTAGTGCATTCAAAATCATATGTTGTGAATATACTGTACAAGATACACTAGGTATATTATTTCAGGCTTGTGTGCTGTTTATAATTGAATTAGGAGTGATTTAATTTAATTTCTGAGTTTGAACTGAAGTAGAACTACTAAATAATTCAAATTGGAAAGAGAACTAAAAGGAATGCAAAGAAATAGATCTCAGAAAGACTGATTTTTAAAAAAAAAAAAATGGAACATTTGTCAAGGCAAAATCTGTTGACTTGTCACCCTTTGAAAGTTTTTTAAAAGGCTTTAACAGTCTAGAAGTTTAAGGTCTAAGGTTTGAAGATGGCCTTACAGACAGAATTATGGATGAGAGTGGACGAACACTTCATTTCCCAGAATACATCTCCCAGAAATTGCCAGTGTAAATTCATCTTTCTGTCATTCCAATCCAAATTCCATTACAGGTTCCTGTATGGTGTGGCCAACTCAAATTGAAAGGTTAGTTTTAAATGTGTGGCCAATTCAAAAATTGAACTAATTTCTAGAGAATTTTAGTTGTGCATCCATATTGCCCACAACCCCTTTGGAAGAGAAGGTTTTGTGATGACAGTTTTTCAGTTATTTCAGAGAGATATAGCAAGGAATGCAATGCCAAAATGATCAAGTTTGGGTTTAAAAGTATGTACCTTGAAGTAAAGGAACTTCATGGTAATGAGCTACACGTGCATGCAACTAAAAACAGTATGGGACAAAAGGGGCCTGTAGTGTCATTCTGTCTTACTACATACAAAGAAATATGTACTTTCACATTACCAATAAACTACATACTTTTAATCAAGTCAAGTCAAGTCACTGTTATTTGTATAGCGCTTTTAACAATGCAAATTGTGTCAAAGCAGCTTTACATCAGCTTGATATAAAGCTGGGTGGCTTTACATCAGCTTTACAGTATTTAGACAGGGAAATAGTGTGTCGAAATAGTGTCATTCTCCTCTGGCCAGACAAAAATAGCAGTTTAAATCTAGGCTGCAGCAAAGTCAGATTGTGCAGAGGACTCATCTGGTTCCTGTGGTCTTGTCCCGATGGCCGTCTAGGAGACGTGGTCTTCACTGGGGATCAGTCTCTGGGGCTCATCTAGTTGTCCTGGTCTCTGCTGACATTCAGGGCTGTAGAGGTTATCTCTAGA